>QRFJ01004994.1:84048-162872 GCA_006176705.1 Cocos nucifera | reverse complement strand
AAAAAAAAGAGAGAGAATTTTAATAGACTAGCTGTGATCCCAATCTCTCTTCTTCCAACCAAATCACAATGCCTTTGTGAATCAAGATTCTAAATCTGATTGGTGGGATAGATTCACGCTCTGGATTGGTGCCTCCTTAGAGGCACGTGAGATCAGTCAACAGTATGGCTTTCTTAAGAAGAACTCTAATTAGGAATCTCCACAGAAGAACGATGGATCCTTGTCCAACAAGGACTACCTAGTGAGCCTCCAACTGGGCACGACGCCTAGGGTGGCATGCACCTCTCCTTGCTAGGTTCTGGCAGGGGGACAAGCTCCACCAGCTTCCAATAGTGCATGAACATTGTGGTTAAAAAAAGTCAAAGTGTCATGTGTCGTCAATGTTTGAACCAGTTCTGAATGTGTAAGACGCTTTTGACAAAGTCAAAGAACAAGAAATTTGGCAACGGGTGACCAATTAAGATCAGCGCAGATCGTGTCTTACTAAAGGATATATGTATCAAGCCTTCTGCAGCTGAACATCAACCCGTTCTGGTCTAGACTGTACTATGAAGGCCTTCTGTTTGAGCACAAACTCCTTTGGCTCAACAGGATAACTATTTAGATAAGCAAAAGAAGAACGTTAGGTTCAAATCGAGTGCTAGCATGATTTTCCTTAACCTAATGAATCTCATTCCAGATCAATTTGAACAGATAGTTCAATTGATGATCACCAATTCAACCTTGTTTGTGGTGACCTAGTTAGGTTCAGTTCTGTATGGTTAATGGGATATGTCATGATCTCTATCATTGGCATCAATCGAAACTCTTTCGAGTGAGTCAAAACTCTTCTGATTTCGGAACAAGCTTAGACAATGATCGATCATCCTAAATCATTCTAATTGCTCCCAAAATCCACCAGTGACACCTAAGCAGTATATGGTGGCAAACCCATCAGAGCTGAATGCAAACCTCTTGGGTAGCACCTGTGTGATTCAGTCTTCTTCTATCTTGAGCCCTCGATCAGATTTAGGTAAGGTAAACTTATCAAACCTAGTCTCTGTCATTATGATGTAATCATTTGATTTCCGAGTCTCCAATGTGAAAAAAATCTAAATAGAAACTCTTTCTATTATTTCACTCTGCCATGGCATGAGGCTTCTGGACTTGATTCTATGATTACCATAGGGTCGCTCCTCTAACCAAATCGAGGTAGATAGATTTCCATTTGATTCATCCATGTTCCTAAATGAACATTAGATCAATAAGGCCAACATAACATCAGGGTTCATATGGCTAGAACCGAGTAATGGTGTATCAAAACTATAACACCCTCAAGGTGAGCGATGCAATCAGATCAAAGAACCAGACACACTACTGCAGCATCGATCAGTCCATTGACGAGAAGTGTAAGACTCCCGTAATGACTACTCGAGGTGGTCACGTCTTCAGTGCCCTCATTCTCTAACAAGTACTGTACTCCGGCTCCGGATGTCTTCCACACCGTAGACTAAGATCATCTACTAAAGAGAAGTTGATTGTACACCAACCTTTCGATCAAATCACCATCGCACTCGATCGGTCACTTTCGTGTCGAGAATACTTACTATGTTAACTTACCACTGACTACTTCGAGTTCACACTTCTCGTCGTTCCTACCGAAGTTACGTTACACTTTTAGCACATTCATCATATAAATTATAATATCATTCACTGAGTATTTGCATAACCAAGGCACGGTGTATCGAAGAGCTTCGATTCTGTGAGATCAGATGCCTAGAGAGAGAGGAGCCGTCACTTACGTTCAGTCTACGAGATTCGATATATAGGTCTAGAAGTTGTGTATTACGAGCAGTGAGTCTACACCAAGTTCTGACTGTCTTACGAGCACATATACTCGAACAACTTCGTGCACTCGTCTTTACTATCTTATCTCATATATGCTCTGAATTTGGCTTGTTACCATGACTAGTGAGATACCTGCCCATCTATGTGTGTAGCTTTTAAGCAGATGCGAGCAGCTTGCGTCGCTAGAGTCTGCATGATATCTCGGCAGTCCATCCATACTATAGATGTGTCGGGTAGTATGTTCATGCGCTGTCGCCGATAGTTCAACGGGTTTGTAAGTCGTCTGTGAACGCGTGTCACATTATCTGCAGAGTCGACGTCTCTTGACCTCGACGTAAACCATTCTCGAAAGGTTAAATCTTAACATACGATAGGTTGGTATTGGCCGCTCAATTGGTGCTTGGAATTTCTGGTGAGACCTGGCTCCTTAGCAGAGGCTTATGGCGCATTGTTCTCGCGTAATTGAGGAATGGCATCTGATGGCATTACTCTGATTTCTTTAGCACTTCTTTAACAGAATGCTTCCTTCGCAAGCCTTCTGATGCATGGCGATGATATTCTGCTCCATGGGTAGGAGTCTGACTAGCACGTTTGTCTTGGAACTCTTCCACAGCTGAAACAGTCCAGTCAATTGCACACACGAAGACAAGAACTTCTAGATGTCTGACTTGTCGATCACTAGTTACTCGGACATGAAATCCCGAGTACTGTGTTATTCCTGGACTTGGAGTTCTCGCGTTTACCAAAAGATCAAACATCATATCCTTAGTTTTCTTCTCAAGTACTTAAGGAATATTTCATCGTAGAAGTCCAGTTTCTCTTCACCTGGATTTGATCGATAATCTGCTTGTGCACACTTCACAGCAATGGGCTATCATCAGGTCCGTGTACATATAGGCATGGCATACAGGCTCCCATATTGCAGAAGCTATAAGGGAATCTTGCTACAGTCGTTCTACTTTCCTCAGGTTTGATTGCTGGGGCAGCATCTCTTGAAAGATGAATACCATGTCTGAAGGTATTAATCCCCCTCTTAGAGTTTTCCATACGTAAACCTTTTAGTACTTCCCTCTATGTACATCTTCTATGAAGTCCTAGCATCCTATTCGATCTATCCCTATAGACCTTAATATCCCAAGAATAAAGGATGCTTCACTCACTAGGTCTTGTCATGGAGAATGATCCTTGGACCAACCACACTCTATGACTGATGCTTAATATGGAATATTCATTCCCAATAAGGAGGATGTCATCCACGTACGAATACAGGAAACAGACAGCCGCTCCCACGCGTGACCCGTTTTGAAAACACATGGGTTCTCTTCGTTTTTGTGATGAAACCACAACTTTTTGATCAACATTCATTGAACGAGTGTTCCAGCTTCCAAGACTGCCTTGCTGTAGTCCATATTATGGAACTTTGCAAGTTTGCACGAACCTTGTGATCAGTATCACTGATGTGAAACCTAACGGCTGTTCCATATAGATATCTTTCCTCAAGATATCCATTTTAGGAATGCCGTTTCACGTCCATTCTTTGCCATATTTCCATATCAGAAATTAGGTCTGCCAACACAGCAACTGTACGAATGGAATTAGCAATAGCCTATTGGAGAAAAAGGTATCTGATAGTCTAGCTTCCACGTTGACTATACGCTTTTGCCACCAATCTAAGCCTGTGAAATGTCTCCACATTCTCACATCTGCCACAATCTTTCTCGTTGAGATCCATTTAACATCCAATTAGGTACTATTCACTTCTGGTGGATCTACCAAGGTCCAGACTTGGTTTGAGTGCGATCGAATCAATTTTAGACTGCATTGCCTCTAGCCTATTTCTCGGAAGTCCGAAATCTTGATATCGTCTCATTGTAGGTAGTTTGGGATCATCACCATGAGCATCATTACCTACGAGGACATTTCCCTCTACTTCCTCTGAAATAATACCCTAATATCTTTCAAGGGGGATGCAAACTCTTTCATCTACTGAGGTGGAGGAGGTAGCGTTCTTTTGGCATCAACCTGATTTTGTTCCACTTTGGTCTTAGCGTCGTTCTGTTTGTGAGACTTATCTCTATCAAGCTGAATCTAATTTTCCAATGCCGCTATCTTGAAGTAAACTATTTTTTCCAAGAAAATGGCATGTTCGACTCAGCAATCACATTAATGGTCCTTCTAGAATGTAGAAATAATTATCCTGATGAACTCTTTAGCAATCCCTAATTGATCAAGCCTGAAGGACTAACTATAAC
Organism: Cocos nucifera; assembly: GCA_006176705.1. Taxonomy (NCBI): domain Eukaryota; kingdom Viridiplantae; phylum Streptophyta; class Magnoliopsida; order Arecales; family Arecaceae; genus Cocos; species Cocos nucifera. The sequence continues at coordinate 158,793 of QRFJ01004994.1, read as the reverse complement.
TTGTCCGTACTGTTCCTTTTGACATGAGCCGACAACACAAATCTGAGATGACTCAGACTTGTTTCATTCTACCGTGCCATATCTCTACGGTGTGGTATGGGAACGGTTTTAAGGAAACACTATTTAGTAGAGGTCAGATTGAAGTTAACAATCGATGTGCCCAAAGGAAAATCAGGGAGGTCCTGTGAGCTCATCATGGACCGAACCATATCTAAATAGGGTCAAATTTCTTCCGTTCTGAAACCAGCCGTTAGAGTTGAGGCATTTCCTGGTGGAGTCCATTCTGAGAGACTCATGCCATTAATCCTTGAGATACGGTCTAGAAAGTTTCTCTGCTAGCAGGTAATTCACCTCCTCGCGATCTGATCGAAGAACCTTAATGGATTTTCCTGTTTGTTTTATACTTCATGTCTGAATTCTGTTGAAACTTTTCAAAGGCTGTCAGACTTGTGTCTTATAAAATACACATACCCATACCTAGATAGAATCATTGATAAAGGTAAACGAAGTGAGAACAAAATTTGCCTCTAGCCGCACATTCAAATTGGCCACACACATCTGATGTACAGCGGCAAAGAGATCTGTGGCCCTCTCCCATGTCTCACAAAAGCAGTTTAGTCATTTGCCTTGAAGACAGGATTCACAAGTTGGATATGACTCAGAAGTCAATGGACTCAATAGCCCATTTTTTCTCCAATTTGTTGATCCTATCTTCTGCTATATATGACCTAATCTCAAGTGCCATAGATATCTATCGTTTGGACTATCCCTAGGTCATTTGCATTCAAGTTTTGCTCGATAAATTAGAATAGGTACATCAAATATGTAGCTGATAAAGACCATTAATAAGGAAACCATTTGCAATTTTATTTCTTTCATAAAGAATGTACAATGGGTCCTTAAAGAGGGTGATCACATAACCTCTTTGTGCTAAGCATGAAACAGAAAATCAAATTCCTGCTAGCTGCAGGCACAAAATAACAGTCTTGTAAAACTAAGTCTAAACTAGATGGTAATCGCAGAGGGTATGTTCCCACGGCTACTGCAGCAACTCTTGCTCCATTACCAATGCGTAGGATCATGTCTCCATCCCTCAGCCTCCTGCTATCCTCAAGACCCTGCATGGAAGTGCACAGATGAGCCTAGAACCAGAGTCAAGCAACCCAACTGGGATGCAGAAGAAAACCATAAGGTTAGACTCAATAATGAGCATACCTCCAGAAGGACCTTCCTTCTTGTTCTTCAGGGTGGCCAGGTAAGTAGAGCAGTTTCGCTTCCAATGGCCGTCGCTATTGCAATGAAAATACTTTCCTTTGACATCGACCTTCTTCTTCAGCTCTGCCTTCTTCTTCTTTGATCCTTCCACCTTTTGCTTTTTCACAGACTTCTTTTTCTTTCCAGAAGACTTTCTTTTGGAAGAAGTCCATTCCATAGCAAGAACTGAGCCTTTAGAACCTTTCATAGAAAGCTCAGCGGTAATCAGCATATTCATTAACTCGGCCAAGGAATTCTGAAGTTTATGCATGTGGTAATTCATGATGAATTATCCATCTGCATCAGTCAAGGATTGCCGAATGATATCGTTCTGTAGATCCAAGTCCAACTTCACACCAAGCTTCTCAAGCTCTTCATGTTCCTTGATCATTATATTAGACAGTGATCTGGACTGGACTGCCCACATGCATCGTTTTATGCCTTAAAAAAGTCATTTCGTGACTTGATATTTGGCTGCGCGACTCTGTTCACCAAACATCTCCTGCAGGTGAGCCAACATTTGGCGAGCAGTCCCGATATCTTCATGTTGGCGCTGGAGCTCATCAGACATCGAGCCCAACATGTAATATCTGGCCTTATTATCTTCGTCAATCCATTTTTCCAGAGACGCTCTCTGTTCAACAGATGGACGGGCTGGTAATGGTGGGAGGGTCCTGGTCCAAAACATGGGTTAACTTCTCTGAACCCAAAATAATTTTGTAGTTCCTGAGCCAATCTTTATAATTGGGTCCAGTCAGTCTATGTGTGTCCAGGATACGTGCCAATGGGTTGGACGCAGACATTTTCCTGTAGAGAGTCAAAGATTCTAGTTAGATACTGTAATTTTGACTTGACCAATTTGTTTAGGGAATTTTATTTTTAAACAAATTAGCTCCCACTATTTTCTCGGATCCCTACACTCCCTCTGTAGAGATGCGAAAATCTCCACGATTAATGATTTCTAGTGGGTGGTGCGGTCTCACCAACTGACTCATCACCTCACCTAACAGTTATTGGTGATGGGTTAGCCAATGAGTGAACAACTCTTGTTCAATGATTCTCTAATCATGGTGCACCCAAACTTGGTCTCTAATTCATGAATCTCACCGTATCCGAAATATTGATCCACTCCTTAGTTAAGTCAGACCCACCATTTGCATAGACTGGGTTCCTAATTGAGTCTCTCACCGTATCCGAAATATTGAGCCCAACTCATCCTCCAGCCCATAGCATCCAATGCCTAATAGACATGGTTGCATCTTCCCGGTGCAACTGAGCCACTGTATCCAGCCGAGAACAATCAACCCCGGGAAGGGCCCGCACATCTACAATGGTGGAAGACCTCAGACTTAATCTTTTCTTAGGGAGAATTGATTCAGGTCTCATTAAACTAGACTTGGCTTAGTCATAACAATTATGACTAACCTAGTGGCATGGGTTAGCTCGGATTATTGACCACCTCAGATCAGAACTGTGTCAACAGATATGGCCAGGTAAGTGAGATCCGGTGGAAGGAATATGCCATTAACTCGTACAAGAACGCATTCAGGTCGAGTAGCTTCCAATTAAAAACCAGTCGGTCGTCTGTGCCAAACTTACCTTAGACACCAAATTGTTGAGTCAGAACCAATTGGGTTAGCCTACAATCCAGACTCTAACCTCTGAGCCTAATTAGGTCTTGCTTGATCGTGACTCGATTCTTGACCCAGACTTAATCCTATTAGGCTGGTCAATTTAAGCATTGTTGATCCCATCTAACCAACTCTTGATTCGGTTTGATCAACCGCTTAGACCTAATTGAGCTACCCAAGCCCGAACCCAGTATTATGAATATGTCTTAGATCTGAAAATTCTCAATTTTAGACCTAATTAATATTCCATAAACTTAATTCTTAATTAAGTAGGGTTCATAAACAAAATATGCACAATAAATCCTAGGGTTTCAGGATCTAGGGTTTTGCAGAAAGTAAGTTTTGGATTTCTGATTAAGGACGAACACGCAGCACCCCTACACATCATAAGAACACCCCATCGAATGGGAAGAGAGGGCCTTTAAACCCTTCTTCGTTCTTATGACCGGACGGCCAAGAGGAACGCCTTAATCAGGAACATGTCAATACTACAAAACAGTATCAGATCTATATCATATATCTCATATACAAAGTTAGATCTAATCATGGCATATTTTGCATACATCTCATGTATCAAATCATGCATATTTTCAGATCTAAATTATCTCATAATAATCTAAAAAATTAGATTTAAATTGATCTAATCAAAATAAATTCTAATCTAGATAATTATGTAGAACTATTCTACAACTAGTCTAGACATGCATCAATCATATCTCATATGATATTTAAAAATTAAATAATTTTTATTTACTGCTATTTTTTAGATGTTATTATAACACTTATAATATCAAAAAATAGTAAATAAAAAGATCTAAAATATGATTTAATCGGATTAAATCAAAAACATGCAAGACTATTCTATAGAACTATTCTATTCTAGAACTAGTCATGCATATCTTCTAATCTTAGATCCAAATCATTTAATTTTAATTTTTTCTGATTTCAGATCTGATCACATCTCATGTGACATCTAAAATCACTTTATTTTTTAATTAAAATAAATTTAAAATCAGATCTAAACAATTTAGAACCATGGCTCTGATACCAGTTGAAGGGAAATCCTGATTTCCCGGTCCAGGTTCGTTCAGATCTGATCAGATCAAGAGATATATTTCAAAAATTTTTCTCTTGATCCCAATCAGATCTTGATATGTTTCAGATCTGATTCTTATTATTTTAATAAATAAAATAAAATAAGATAAATTAAATCAAATTTAATTTACCTGATTTGGGTAATCCTATTACCCTGTTGATGATCCTGATTTGCAGCGGAAGGTTCTGGATCTTAGCCACGCAAGCGCCTGGCCTCTACCGGTATCCACTCGGGTTGGATCTGGAGATCCTCTTCTTCTCTATCACACCTCCAAAAATCAGATCTGGATCTGATCTGGAGGATCTTCAAAACTCTTTTGAAGATCTGAGCAGTCGTCCTTTTGCAGCAGCGCAGCCTTCTTGCTTTTGATCGCCTTTCTTTGATCTGAATCGCACCAACCAAGGTCCAAAACTCCTTTTGGACGTGGAGAGCAAGGGGAGAAGAGACTATGGCATGGAGAAGGAGGGGAGAGGCAGCCTTGGGGCATGGGGAAACTATGATCTCATCATAATCTCTTAAATCTGAGTTGGGCGCAGGGTCTTATTTATAGACTAGCTTGTGATCCAACTCCTCTTCTTCCCAACCAATCACAACCCTTTGTGAAATCAGATCTAAATCTGATTGGTGGGAATAGAGACCCCTGGATTCCTCCTTAGAGGGCGCCTAAGACCAGTCAAAGTTGGATTCTTAGTAGAACTCTAATTGGAATCCAAAAAGGGAGATGGAGTCCTTGTCCAACAAGGACTCCTAGGCGCCTCCAACTTGGGCACACGCCTAGGGTTGGCGTGCGCCCTTCTCCTTGCCAGGTTCTGGCAGGGGGACAGGCCCCCACCAGCTCTCCAATAGGTGCATGACATGTGGTCAAAAGTCAAAGTGTCAATGGTCAACGTTTGACCAGTCAAAGGTAGACTTTTGACCAAAGTCAAAGAACAAGAAATGGCAGGTGACCAAAAATGGCAGGTAATGTCTTACAAATAAGACAACCTTTTCTGACTTGGACAACCTCCAGTCAGACCATATGAAGGCCTCTGATTGAGCACAAACTCCTTTGGCTCAGACAGGACAACTTATTTATGATAGTAAAAGAAGAACGTTAGGTTCAATCGAGTGCTAGCACGATTTTCCTTGAACCTAATTGAATCTCATTCAGATCAATTGAACTAGATCAGTTCAATTGATGATCACCAGATTCAAACCCTTGTTTGTGTGACCCAGTTAGGTTCAGTTCTGTATGGTAATGGGATATGTCATGATCTCTATCATCGACATCATCGAAACTCCTTTCGATGGATCAGAACTCTTCTGATTCGAACAGCTAGAATGATCGATCATCTAAATCATTCTAATTGCTCCCAAAATCCACCAGTGACACCTAGCAGTATATGGTGGCAACCCATCAGAGCTGAATGCGAACCTCTTGGTGCAGCTACCTGTGTGATTCAAGTTCTTCTATCTTGAGCCCCGATCAGATTAGGGTTAAGGTGAACTCGTCAAACCCTAGTCTCTGTCATATGATGTAATCATTCGATTCGAGTCCAATGTGAAAATCTAAATAGAAACTCTTTCTATTATTTCACTCTGCCATGGCCATGGGCTTTCTGGACTTGATTCTCATGATCATCATCATAGGGCTGCTCCTCTACCACCGAGGTAGATAGATTCCATCTTGATGCAATCCAGTTCCTACAATGAACATGTCATAGCCAACATACACCTCAGGGTTCCATATGGCTAGGAGACCGAGTAATGGTGTAGTCAAACTATAACACCCTCAAGGTGAACTGCCGATGCATCTCAGGTCAAAGAACCAGACACACTACTGCAGCATCGAGTCAGTCATTGACGAGAAGGTAGACTTCCTAATGACTACTCGAGGTGGTCACGCTCAGTGCCCTCGTTCTCTAACGAGTACCTGTACTCTCGCTCCGGTGTCTCCACACCGTAGACTCAAGACTCATCTACTAAAGAGAAGCAATTGTACACCAACCTTCCGGATCAATCACCATCCTCGTGATGATCCTATGGTTGAGAGCAATTTATGAGTTAACAATGATTATTCATGTCTTAAATTTTCAACTCTTGAAAATATGAATTATCATTACCATTAACTCAAAGGATGTATCACAGACACTAAATACACATATGTGATAGAAAATAACCCATTTATTATTTTTAGTCAAAATTACAATTTTGCCCCTAGAAGTGTATTACAAGTGTCAGCCAATTCTGGCTTCTAGGGCACAGATATCTAACACTTGTATGAGTGTTTGACAGCATACTCGAAGTTATCTTGAGCATTATTGATCATAGGAATGAATTATATGGTAACCATGGGTCCGGATTCTAAGAATGTTGATTTGCATATATTTGACCTATCCAAACGTCGAGAACCATTGCTAGATGATAACTTTGATTGATACAGAAATTAATTCTTATGCTACCAACTTAGGCTCAAACCTATGGGATCACACACATTAGAGTTTGTAAACTGATCAGATGGTTAATCAATGATTGAGAATTATTTCGAGGTCAAACATTCAATGCGATTGATGTATGACCTAATGCAAGTGTTGTAGGAGGATTGATTAGCAATTGGATTGCTAATTGGCTCAATTTGATTGAGCAATCTATCTGAGATCAAGTCTAATTAAATTAGATTTAATTAAAATTAGTTTAGATTTAATTGGGTTAAGTCCAATTGGTTTATTGGATAAGCCAATTGCAAGAAAAAACCAATTTCTAGTTGGACTAGGATTTAAGTGCATCTAATTCCAAATTGACGTTGGATTTAAATCAAAATTAAATATGATTTAATCTGATTTAATTAGGCTCTTAATTAGACTAGGATCACTCTCAATTAGATTGCATTTTATTTAATTTAAATTAGTTTTGATTTAGGTTCAAAATAGTTTTGACCTAGTCAAACATAAAGAGTCATAGTTGGACTGGGACTCTCACTCTTCCCTTATGCCAATGGTCCCACACCCCAATATTTAATTCTAGATTTTTTTTTTATGATTTTCACACCTAAGAAATGATTTCTCACACCCCATTATCTTAGGAATTGAATTTAAATTTGATTTGGTCAAAATTAGAAGGAAGTTGGAAATTTTTTCCTACTTGGAAGAGTCTTCTTTAACCCAAACTCCTCCCTCCCTTGTGCCAACTCTACCCACGCCCCTCTATCTTATTTAGCCCTTTTTCCCTTAGTTTTGTGCATTAGAATTAGTGGTTACATGAAAAAATAAGTGGGAGGGGCGTCCAAGAGTTGGACGCCCCATAGAAGTCCTCCTTTGACTAGGTTTTGACTTAGTCTTGCAATAAAAGGTGGACGCCTCTTATAAAATGGTTAGAGGATGTGATAAATCATAAAAAAATCATAAAAAATTAGAGGAGAAGGAGGAGAAGGCATGGAGGATTTGTGGTGCCAAGATTCATGGAGAAGAGCCTTCAATTAAGATATCAAAGGTTGATGTCTTGAAGAGACAAGATAAGAGAAAATTATCTTCTCTTATATTTTTTGTTTATGTTTCTCTCTTCTTATTTTATTTATAATTTTTATATGATAAAAATCTAAGAGAGAGAGAGAGAGAGAATTTGGATGTGGGGATGAGTGCTGCAAGTTGTTGGAGCATGGTGTTAATTTTTTGGACATGATCTGATCATGTCCTGATGAGAGAAGGAGAAGAGAAGAAAGATCTTCCCTTAAGATTTATTGGAGAACCCTTGCTCTCCAATTATTATAAAAATTTTTATATGAATAAAATCAAAAATCTTAGATCTGGAAACTTAGGAAAAATCCTAGAGGAGAAGATCTCCTTTTGTCCTAGCATAGAGATATTTTCAGGATATCAACCATTGATGTCCTAAAGGAGAAGATTTATCTTCTCTTAGGATTTATTTTTTCTTCATTTTATTTTCTGATTTATGGGAAATCTAAGAGTTAGATTTTTTTTTTATTCCTCCTCATGTTCTTCATCTCTTGGAGTATCCAAGAGATTCGAAGAATATATATTTGATTAACCATCAGGAGAGGTCCGCGAGAAGCTAGCACTTCAAGTGGATCTTCATTCGACGAACCTTTAATTTATATTGCAAGTTTATGTGAATCACCTATAGAGGTCGGATGCTTGTGTAGCTCCAAAGACAACAATGGATTCAACCATGGAGTTCTCGATCCATACAAAGGTAAGAGATCTGATCTCTTGGTGGCCTAGATGTGATCTAGGGTTAGATCTAGAATTATTCTAGATCTAGGTATTGATATGATCAATATCATTTATGATTAATTTAATTTTAGATTTATATTTGAACCATAATATATTATAGATCCTTGATGTAGGATTTTGTAGTTTGATTACATGCATGTTGTACATTAAATAGTTTAATTTATATCATCCGCTGCTCTATATTTCAAAAAAGTTTTAAAATCTATGTATAAAATCCTGCATATTTTTTAACAACCCCGTCCTCTTAGGTTAAATAGCTGGACAACAAGTGGTATCAAAGCTCCTTGCTCTAGCCCTACTTTGATTTAACCATCAAAGAGCCAAAGATCTATGGCAATCTAAGTTAGTATTTCTCAAGCTGAGGGGCAGTCCACAAATCGATCTCCACTTTTCAATGGGATAAACTATACCTATTGAAAAGCTCGAATGAGAATTTTCATACAAGCACTTGACTATGATATGTGGAGTATCATAGTTAATGGACCACATACACCTACTAAGATAATTGATGGTGAGGAATCAATCAAATCCAAAAAGGAATGGGATGAGATTGACAAGAAAATGGCTCAACTCAATGCAAGAGCCATGAATGTTTTATATTGTGCTCTAGATGCTAATGAATTTAATTATATTTCAACATGCATGTTGGCTAAGAAAATATGGGATAAGTTAGAACTAACTCATGAAGGCACTAATCAAGTTAAGGAGTCAAAAATTAGCATGCTTGTGCATAAATATGAACTTTTCAAAATGGAGCATGATGAGTCAATAACTATAATATTTACTAGATTTATGGATATTATAAATGGTCTTAAAAGTCTTGACAAGTCTTATTCTAACAGTGACCTTGTGAGGAAGATTCTTAGATCTTTGCCAAGGACATGGAAGGCCAAAGTGACTGCAATCCAAGAAGCCAAAGATCTGAATATTTTATCCTTGGAGGAGCTTTCAGGATCACTAATGATGCACGAGCTAAGCATGAAACAACATCAAAAAGATGTCAAGAAAAAGAAGATAATAGCCCTTAAATCTACCACTCAACAAGATGAGGAATCTGATGAAATGGAAGATGAAGAACAAGATGAAGAAATAGCCCTCATCATAAGAAAGTTCAAGAGATTTTTGAAGAGAAAATAAGAGATGAGAAAGAGGTTACCTACCAAAGGGGAGCATAGCAAGAAAAAGGATAGAAAGCAGCTCCTTATTTGCTATGAATATAAGAAGCTGAGGTACTTTAGGTCTGAATATCCTTAACTTAAAAAGATTTTCAAGAAATATAAGAAAAAGGCTATGGTGGCAACATGGAGTGATAGTGACAACTCAAGCTTCGAAGAAGAAGAAGCTCATGAACAAGCCAACCTGTGCCTTATGGCATATGAGAATGAGGTAAGTGCTAAAATCTCAAATGAATTTACATTTGAAGAACTTCAAAAAATCTTCTATGATTTAGTAGATGATTTAAAGAAGTTAGGAACTAAAAATAAAGAACTAAAATTAAAAAATCAAGTCTTGCTAAAAGAAAATGAAACTATCCTAAGTGAAAAACTAGTCTTAACTCAAGAGAATCTAAATTTAAAAAATAAAATTGATAATTTAAAATTGATAGTTGAAAAAATTATTTTGAGTTCAAATAAACTTCATATGATTCTTGAAAATTAATAGGCCATTTATGATAAGGCTGGTTTAGGTTATAACCTCCTAAGAAAATAAAAATTTTTGAAAAATATTTTTAAAAATTTATAAAGCAATAAATTTTTAAATGTTACTTGCTTTAAATGTGGTAAAATAGGATATAAATCTTATACATGCTTCTCTAACAATTCAAATATAAAGAAAATATGGGCTCCAAAAGGAACCATTGTGACTAACCTTAAAGGACCCAAGAAAACTTGGGTACCTAGAGTAAGGACTTGATTTTGCATGTAGATATATCTTGCATCCAAAGAAGAAAATCAAAGATGGTATCTTGATAGTGGATGCTCAAGATACAAGATTGGTGATGAATTCCAATTCATCACGCTTGATACTAAAAATGGAGAGATGGTCACATTTGGAGATAATGGCAAAAGAAAGATCATTGGTATAGGTTATGTCAGTATCACTTCCTCTAAGTATATTAAAAATATTTTATTAGTAGATGATTTAAAACACAATCTCTTAAGTATTAGTCAACTTTGTGACAAGGGTTACAAAGTTGTTTTTCAATCTTCATTGTGCATTATAACTAGTTCCAATGAAGATGGCATTCAGTTTGTTGGTCATAGGCATGGTAATGTTTATATGATAGATTTGAATGATCTTTTTATGATAAACATGCAATATTTAGTAGCTATAAATGCCAAAATTAATGAGATTAGTTGGCTTTGGCATCGTAGGTTTGCACACATTAGTATGCATTCACTTTCAAAGCTTATCAAAAAGGAATTAGTTACCAGTTTACCAAAATTAAATTTTGAAAAAGATAAAATTTATGATGCATGCCAACTAGGTAAACAAACAAAAGTTTCATTCAAATCTAAAAATATTGTTTCAACTTCTAGGCCATTGAAACTTTTGCACATGGATTTGTTTGATCCTATAAGAATAGCAAGCTTAGATGAAAAATATTATAATTTTATAATTATCGCTGACTACTCACATTTTACATAGATTTTCTTTTTGGCACACAAAGATGAAACTTTTTATGTTTTCACAAAGTTCTACTAAAAAGTTACAAATGAAAAAGGGTTTTCAATTCAAAATATTCGAAGTGATCATGGAATCCAATTTGAAAATCAAGACTTTGAAAAATTTTGTGATGAAAAATAAATTAGCTATAATTTTTTAGCACCAACAAAATATAGTAGAAAGAAAAAATAGAACTCTAAAAGAATGGCCCGTACTATGCTATGTGAAAGCAACCTTCCAAGATACTTTTGGATGGAAGCAAATAACACAGCATGTTACATCTTAAACCATGCCCTGATCAGACCAATTTCAAACAAAACATCTTATGACCTTTGGAAATGAAGAAAACCTAACATTGCATATTTTCATATTTTTGGTTGCCGATGTTTTGTTTTGAACAATGATAAAAAAAAACTAGATAAATTTGATGCAAAATTCGATGAAGCTATTTTTCTTGGTTACTCCTCTTCTAGTAAAGCTTTTAGAGTTTTTAACAAAAGAACCATAGTAGTAGAGGAGTCAATACATATTGGTTTTGATGAGACTAATGATCTTCCATCAAGAAAGAGTGAGGGTATTGATGATGCAGATCCTCTTATAGAATGATTGAAGAAGATTGCTCTAAAGGATTCAACAATTCAAAATGAAGAGAATCATGAAGACAAGCAAGAAATTGAGGGTGAAGGACAACAAGAACAACCTCAAGGTACAAATGATCTTCCAAAAAAATAGAGGTATGTTCACAATCACCCCAAAGAACTAATTATTGGTGATCCTACACATGAGGTAAGAACTCGCTCTTCACTTAGAGATGCATACAATCATTTTGCATTTATTTCTCATTTTGAACCCAAAATCATTAATGAAGCTAAAAAAGATTATAATTGGATAAATGCAATGCAAGAGGAATTTAATCAATTTGAAAGAAATAATGTATGGACCTTAGTATCAAGATCTAAAAATTATCCAATAATTGATACAAAATGGGTATATAGAAATAAATTGGATGAAAATAGAAATGTAATTAGGAATAAAGCAAGATTAGTTGTAAAGAATTATAATCAAGAAGAGAGAATTGATTTTGATGAAATCTTTGCATCTGTTGCTAGACTAGAAGCAATTAGACTTTTACTCGCTTATGCATGCTTTATGAATTTCAAGCTATTTCAAATGGATGTTAAAAGTGCTTTTCTAAATGGATATATTATCGAAGAAGTTTATGTAGAACAACCTCCCAATTTTGAAAATCATGCTTTTTTTAATTATATTTTTAGATTAAATAAAGCATTATATGGTTTAAAACAAGCACGTAGAGCTTGGTTTGAAAGACTAAGTAAATTCTTACTTAATAATAGATTTTCAAAAGGCAATGTAGATACAATCCTTTTCATTAAAAGAGATCATGATGATATTTTAGTAATACAAATATATGTTGATGACATTATATTTGGATCTACTAATAAAACTTTATGTCAAGATTTTGCTAAGCTCATGTAGGGGGAGTTCGAGATGAGCATTATAGATGAACTAACATTCTTTCTTGGACTTCAAATCAAACAAACAAAAGAAAGGATCTCCATCACTCAAAGCAAGTACACAAGAGAACTACTTAAGAGATTTAGGATGGAGAGCTCCAAAGCAATTGGTACCCCCATGAGTCCATCATGTAAGCTTGACGAGGATGAAAGAGGTAAAAGTGTTGATCAAAAACTTTATAGAGGCATGATTGGTTCTTTATTATATTTAACTAGACCAGATATCATATTTAGTGTTTGTATATATGCATGATTTCAATCTAATCCAAAATAATCATATTTAAATGATGTAAAAAGAATACTTAAATACCTAAAAGAAACTCAATCCATAGGTTTATGGTACTCTAAGAATTCATCAATCGATTTAATTGAATATTTAGATGCAGACTTTGCTGAATATAAATTAGACAGAAAAAATACTAGTTGAACTTGCCAATTTTTAGAAGTTAACTTAATCTCTTGGTTTAGCAAGAAGTAAAATTTGGTAGCATTATCTACGGTCGAGATCGAATATATTGCAGTCGAAAGTTGCTGTGCATAAATCTTATGGATTAAGCAACAACTTGAGGACTTTGACATCAAACTAAACAAAACTCCCATAAGATGTGATAATTCTAGTGCCATAAATCTAACTTAGAATCTAATCCAATACTTTAGATCAAAATATATTAAAATTAGACATCATTTCATAAGAAAATATGTTCAAAATATTGATATAATTCTTGAATATGTTTCTATTGAAAAATAATTGGCTGATATTTTTACTAAGACCTTGAGTGAAGATAAATTTTATGAAATTAGGAGAGAATTAAAAATTCTAAATTATTTTACTTAAATATCCTTCTTTTGATCCTAACTTATCCTCTACTAACATTTTTGGATCAATTCTTGAGACTTAATTTTATTGGTTTAAGTTAAAAATTATCCATCCTTCTTATTTTTTTCTTGACTATAAGAAGAAAAATTATTTTTGAGCTTAATAAAAAAATCATGGATAAATAATTATACTTTATTTGTCTCATGAATTTATTTGAGCATTCTAATGATTTTGATCATTTGATTCATTTTAAGTAATTATTTATATTTTATACATTTTGATCATATTATTATTTTTTTTAAAAATTAATTAGTATCAAAAAATTATTTTTGATCTTAAAAGAGGATTATTGACGAATATTCATGCCTTTTTTAGATTGATTAATTTTAAAAAAATACTCTTTTTAAGTCTTTTGATATTGATGTGAAGCAAAATATTTTAAAGAAGCTATTAAAACCAAATATTCAAAGAAAATTTTAGTTTTTAATCAATTGATATCAAATAGCTTGACATTTATCTTATATTTTATTGATCTTAAATATATATAATAATAATAAAAAAAAGAGATGATCCCTAAAAAATTGAATATATCTTATAATTTACTTTGAATGATCTATTTAAAATCTTTAATCTTTTAAATGTTCCATCTCTCTTGAATCTTTGAAGTTCAAAATAATTTTATTTAATGTATTTATATTATTCAAAAAGGGAAAGATGTGTTTTTAATTCATGTTGTTCATAAATAGATTTTTTTTAAAAAAAGAAAAAAGATATTCATTCTAAATTTATTGTGTCCTTTCAAAATTGGAAAAAATAGCTAAAAGGTAAATTTATCCAATAATAATTATGGAAAAGAGGGAAAAAAATATTATGTGATGAATTTTTTAGTATTTACTCTTAAAAAATTAGGGGAAAGATGTTTGTTTGTTAAATATTTTCTAGTTAGCCTTGATTGAATATTTTAATTAATTTGAGTTAAGGATAATGAACTTTGATTGTTTTATGATCCTTTTAACTTAAGCCTTCATATGATTATTCAGTTTAAATTTAATTGATTTGATTGCTAAATTATTTTTGATAATTAATTAGAGTTAAAACTAATTTAAAATATATTCTCACTCCAAAAAAATTAATTTTGATACATACTTCTAATTTTGAAACTCATTTAAAAATATGAATATAAAACAAAATTTTTAATGTGCCTTTAGAAATCTTTGTAAAATTATTTTTGCTCTGATACTATCTTTATTTTGCTTGATATATTTTTGATATATATCTTTTTTAAGCTTAACTGACTGAAATTTATTTAAGAAAAAAGAAAGAATGAATAATAAATTAAATATTATACTTGATTTTACTATTCAAATCTTTAAAAAGCTCTAATCCCCTTAAAGCTTAAAAGTACATACTTGAAAATTTATTCAAAGAATCATATTCATTCAAAAGGGGGGAGAGCCTTTGATATTTGAGTTTAAGCTAATTTTTTGTAAAAAAAAAAAATTTCAAAGGGGACCTAATTCATTTGATTTGATTCAATTTTCTAAATTTTTGATTCAATTTTCTGAATTTGATACATCTATCATTTGACACACCCCATCACATCTCTGATTCCTCATCTGATTCAGATGCTTCCAGCCATGATCTCTACTAGATTTAGTTTAGTCATCTTTGTATTAAGTTATGATCTAGTATCTCTTAGTTGTTTCTATGAGTTGTTGGTCAAGTCATAGTTGGTTATATTTTTTTTTTATCAAACTTATGGCATTGGTATTATTGGCTATTTGAATCATGGATAGTTGTATCCATGAATTTTGTATGTTTTGATGGCCTAATTTTCATGAATACTTTTGATACCTTTATATTTTGTATGTTTAGCATTTATATATTTTGATGACTTAATGTTATGATAATCATTTGGACGTAAATATGTAATGATGTCATTTGAATGATGTGAAATATCTTTGTGAATTGGCTAAATTTCATTATGATCATTATGTTGAAAATTAAAAATTTTGTTATAAACTCTTATTCTAAAAGAAAAACATATGGAATAACTTAAGGGGGAGGCTTTTTTATTCTTGAATTTTAAAATTTTTTAAGATCTTACTTGATGATGTCAAAAAAGGGGAGTAGAGTAAATAAAATTGGGCTATAAGAAAAATTAAAGTAAAATTGATAAAAAAAATAAACTTTTACAAATTATTTAAATGTCTGACTATAAGTAATCATCAAACTGCTCTTGATGCTATATTGATCAAATAATTGAATATAATATCCTAGTATGTGATGTACCATGTTCCTTCAAAATTTTTGAAACCCTCGATCAATTTTTCTACATGCTTTATTTTTGCTTATGCTCAAATATTTTGTCATCATCAAAAAGGGGGAGATTATTGCTCCAAGAATTGATTTTGATGATTACAAAGCATTTGAGGAGATTACTAATGAATTTGGCTTGAAAAAAGACTTTTTATATTTCAAGGGAAAAATCATAATTTTGTCAAGTTTTCATCTGAGAGCCTTAAGAGCAAGTATAGAAGATTTTTAATCCTTTGGAGGTAGTCCCATAATTTTTGGATGCTTATTTTGGGAATCAAGTTTGAAGCAAAAGGATCGACCCCTAGGTCGTCCCCTACTGAAAGGGGCTGTTTGGCATGCTGTCTCTGTGCCAAGGGTCGACCCCAGGATCGACCTCTACTGTTTCGAAGGCTAAAAATATAGAATGGCTATTTTTTTTGATTTTATCGCAGAGGTCTACCTCGAGGTCAACCCCCATGCAATGAATCGATCCCAGTGCCATGAGTCGACTCTTGCAATGAAAATTTTTCTCACTACTATAAAAATGGCCTATGGCAGCAATTTTCGAAACTACTGCCATAGGTCCTACAACAGCGATTTTCATTAACCGCTGCCATAGGTCGAACCTATGGCAGTGGTTGTTGTAACCGCTGTCATAAGTCGGACCTATGGTAATAGTTGTTGTAACCACTGCCATAGGTCCGACATATAGCAGCGGTTATAGAAAATCACTATCGAAGGTCGGACCTATAACAACGGTTACAAAAAACTACTACCATAGGTCGATCTATAGCAGCGGTTAGTAGGAACCGCTGCTATAATCTGATTTATGGCAGCGGTTAATTGTAACTGCTGCCATATATATATATATATTATAATTTTAAAATTTAATATCCATCTTCATCGTTCATTATCTAAATAATTATCATTAGAGTATCTTCGCAAAAGATTGCCTCGATCCGATGGCCCTAGCTTCGTTGATCAAAAAATTTGATTTCAACGATCATGAACGACGATACGATGATCTGATAGATGAAGACCTCTAAAGGATCTGAAAACCTATAACGATGATCTCAGTGATGTTTGTAGCATACTATCAAAGTTTTACTTCAATCGGATATCGTTATCTTGGTCAATTTAGTATAGGTTAGTTTCGGCCGTTAAATGATAAACGAGTGATCAAAGGACCAAATGATGTCCGATTATGTGATAATTTTTTTTATAAATAATCTTGACTACTACTTTAATCATTTTTTATGGTGGTGATTATAAAATTCAACTCATGAGATGAAGAACGATCTAAAACTATACGTCTCCTGATAACCATTCTGAAACTTCACTGGTTGTTATGCTCGTGCTTTTACAATATCTACTTAACATGAATAATTTATATGAAAATGATTTAAATTTTACTATCATCACCATATAAAATATTTAAAATTATAATAAAGATTATTTAACTAAAAAATTATCTCATAATCAGATTTCGTTTAACCCTTTGATCGCTTGTTTCTAATCTAACAGTCAAAATCATTCTGTACTAAATTGACCATGATAACGATATCCAATTGAAGTAAAACTTTAATAGTATGCTACAAACATTATCAAAATTGTTGTTGCAGGTTTTTGGATCCATCGAAGGTCTCCATCTATCAGATCATCACATCATCATTCGTAATCATCAAAATTAAATTTTTTAATTAATGAAGCTAGGGCCATCGGATCGAGGCGATCTTTTGTAATGACACTCTAATAATAATTATTTAGATAATGAATGGTGAAGATGGGTATTAAATTTTAAAATTATATAATATTTAGAAAAAAATAAGAAAAAAAATTATTTTTCACCTATGGCGGCGGTTATCAAAAACCACTTCTATAGATCTACAGCAGCGGTTATAGAACCGCTGCCGTAGATCTGTGTAGATCTATGGTAGTGGTTCGATAGCCGCTAGCATAGGTTAGATTAAAAATTTTCAAATTTTTTCTACTTTCCTCCTGTGCGCGCTCGAATCTCTCTCGCTCTCTCTCTCCCTCTCCTCTGCGTCATCGGTGAGGCTCCTCCCCCTTCGATCGGCATCGCCCCTCCTCTCCCCCTCGACCGACATCACCGTCCCTCCTTCCTCGTCCCTCTCCGATGTTGCCCCTCCCATCCCTGACTGTCCCTCCTTTCCCCTCGACCGGTGCCACCCCTCTTTTTCCTCCCTCTCCGCCCTCCAATCCCGGTTGCCCTTCCCGCCACCACCCAGCCCCCCCTCCATCCGACCCTCCCTCGGCCCCAGCGAAACCCCCCCTTTGACGAACCCCTTATCCAACCCTCCTTTACCCCCACGAAACACCCCCTCCAGCGAACCCCCTGCACCCTCACTTGGCCCCCTGCGAAATCCCACTCCACCCCACAACCCCCCCGCCCTCCATCCGACCCTCCCTTGGTCTCCAGCGAAATCCCCTCTGGCGAACCCCCATCCAACCCTCCTTTGGCCCCCGTGAAATTCTTCCCCCACACTTTCCTCCTATCGACCCCCCTTCCGACCTCCACCCTCCTTCCTCCCATCCACCATTCTGACCCCCTCGGTCGAGTGCGAAGCCTCCTTCGGCCTCCTCATCACTATGCCCCCTCTGGCCGCCCATCCTGATCGTTCTTGCTCTCTCTCTCTCTTTCCTCTTTTCCTCTCTTCTCTATCTCACTATCTTGCTTTTATTTTGTAGGTTATCTCTAGTGTCATCGTCCTCCTCTAGCGCCGTCGTCGATGACCCTCGAAGCTTTCGGTAAGACCCACTCTCTATAGCCATAGTTATAATTTTTTTAATTTTATAGTATTATTTATTAATCATGTATATTTATAATAATTTATAAAATATTTATAATAAATATTATAAATATTTATTATAAATATTATAATTATCTGCATGCCATAATTTTTGGATCGTGCCGTGGTGGTAGCCTTGGGCTGTGCCATGTCGACAGCTATGGACTAGATTTATCAACGGATTAGATTTGGATCGAAATCTGAATATTTAGATTCAGACCCAATTTTAATTACTAATACCGGATCCAAATCCGAATATCCGATGAATCTATACTTGAGAGATGAAGAGAGGAATCCGGCCACACCACCATCATTAATTATTTATGAATGTAATTCATGTTATAGAATTTATTGCATAACATTTTTTGGATATTTATATCTTGTTATTTATTTTATTGCATTGCATAATGATAGATCCATCAATTGATTAGTGTACATAATCTCCAGCATTTGTATAATTATATGTAATTATATGGATTAGAGAATTATATATAATGATTAATTGATTGTCCAATATGGATAATTTAGAAATTACAGATAATTCTATAGATAATTATAGTAATCAAACAGTATGCTAAGAATTTTGAATAAAATTTTGGACAGTATTTTTTTTTGTTCTCCCTATATGGGAGAACTAAGAAAAAATGCTATCAAAATTTTATTCGATCTCTGTTGCATATCATTTGATTACTGTAATGAACCTATAGAATTAACATAATTTTTGAATGAGATAAGACCTATTTTTATCTATTAGTTGGTGATAGGGTGCATTTATTGCGTATCTAAAAATGATATTTAATCTAAGTTTCACACATGATTTACTTGCAATATTATCATTTTTAAAATGGATAAGGGGTGGATGAAGTTTAGTAAGCTCTCGTCAGAATATAAGACTGGACTTCAAAAATTTCTTGATTATGCTATAGAGAAATTTGGGGATCATGGACTGATCCAATATTCTTGTAAAAAGTGTACGGATGGGCCGTGGCTATCTCATCAAGATGTCAATGATCACCTCACTATTTATGGCTTTAAAGTTGGTTATGAAATTTGTTGGGACCAACATGGTTAGGGCAGGCCGCAAGGAGGCGATCAACCTAAAGGGGGAGTGAAATAAATGGTTCGTAATATTTTTTTATTTGTTGGCCATAATGATGGTGCATCTACATACATATCTGATCCTGTGATTGGTCGAATGATAAATAGTGAGGATGTGGAGAAGGTCCACAAGTTGATGGAGGATGCTAATGTTCCATTGTATCCCGAATGTGCAAAGATGGTGAAACTTGAGTTCTTAATCCGGTTGTATCATGCGAAATACTCCAACGAGTTCAGTAATAATGGAGTGAACTGTATACTAGAGCTTTTGGAGGATATTCTTTCGAATGATGCACCAATTTTAAAGAATAATTATGAGGCATCAAAGATTATTGAATAGTTGGGCTTTACTTATACCAAGATACAAGCATGTCTTAATGATTGCATGCTCTATTGGGAGGGGAATGTCAACCACAATGAGTGCACGAGGTGCTGTGTATCAAGATAGAAATAAAATAAAGATGGCACATCGACTCGTGTACCTCAAAAGTTGATGTGGCACTTTCTTTTGATTTCGAGACTATAAAATTTATTTATGTCAGCAAAGACATCGAAGGACATGAGATGGCATGAAGAGGATCGAACAAAAGATGATGCATTGAGGCATCCAGCTGAAGGAGAGGCATGGCAGAAGTTTAATGAATTACATCCCAACTTCGCACAAGAGATACGTAATGTGAGGTTGGGCTTGTCGTGCGACGGTTTCAACCCGTTCAAGCATATAAATATTGTCCATAGTGTATGACTAGTATTTATTCATATTTACAACCTCCCACCGTGGATGTGTATGAAAAAATCCTTTGCTTTCATGACAGTACTCATCCCTGGACCGATGGAGATAGGTAATGACATTGATGTTTATTTGCAATCTCTTATTGTCGAGGTAAAATAGTTATGGAGCATTCAAGGTGTTCCAACTTTTGATGCTTTGCTGAATGAGTCATTCTCCATGCGTGCAACATTTTTGTGGATAATAGATGACTTTCCAGCCTATGCCCTAATGTCGGATTGGAGTACCAAAGGTAAGCTAACATGCCCAATCTATGGAAGAAACACCCGATCTAAAAGGTTGACACATCGGAGGAGCTTTAGCTATATGGGGCATCGATGTTTCCTCCATCAAAACCATCCATACAGAAGGAATGCACGCTCCTTTGATGGCACTATTGAAGAAGGTAAGACGCCTGGTCGGATGTTTGGGAGTAAAGTACTTGGAGAGTTGGATAGTCTCAGTGTTGAATTTGGAAAAGGTGATTCGATTGGTGATAGAAAAAGAAAGCATCGATTAAAGAAAGATGACACACTTTAATTGGAGGAAAAAGAGCATCTTCTTTGACTTGCCATATTAGAAGATAAACTTATTGCGCCACTGCTTAAATGTAATGCATATTGAAAAGAATGTGTGCGAGCTTCTTTTGGCAACAATCTTGAATATCAAGAATAAGACCAAGGATGACTTGAATTTCTGACTTGACTTGAAAGAATGGGGTATTAGAAGATCACTCCATCCAGAGCTGGTAGGGGGAGAATAGTGGAGGCTTCCTCATGCATGCTATGTTATGAATGCCTCTGAACGGTCCACATTTCTTCATGTGTTGGAGAATATAAAGATCCCAGATGGATACTCAAGCAACATATCAAAATGTATGAATAGTAAGAATATCAAACTTGGGGGATTGAAGACTCATGATTATCATGTATTGATGCAGGAATTGATCCCAATAGCTATTCGCCGTGTGTTGCCAAAAAATGTTAGAATGGCGGTTATTCGTCTTTGCAACTTTTATAGAGATATTTGTGCAAAGAGGTTGCTTAAGAAAGATAAGAAGAAAATGAAGGTAAGGGCGGTGACTATATTATGTGATCTAGAGAAGATATTTCCACCATCATTTTTCATGGTTCTGATGCATCTTACCGTGCACCTTGCGGGAGAAGTTGCACTTGGAGGCCCAATGTTCTGTCGATGGATGTATCCTACTGAGAAAAATATTCAAACTCTAAAATCTTATGTAAGAAATATGAATCACCCAGAGAAATCTATGGCAGAAGGTTATTTGGATCAAGAGTGTATGGATTTTTATACCATGTACTTAAACAAGCTCGAGACACGTCATAATCGACCAATGAGGAATCAGGATGATCAGTATGAGCCAATTGAGCCTGCATTTGAGTCCATTCCATATCCAGGTGGACTTCCCACTTCATACTACCTCACTAATTTGAGCATTGAGGAAAGAGATAAGGCACACCACTATGTGCTCTTCAACTATAATGTCATTGAGCCATACATAAGGTAAGTCACTCAGCATTATTTATTTCATAATAATTAAAAAAATATCTAATTATACCTAAATTTATTCTTTATGCATGCAACAAACACAAGGAGGTCATAAGAGTAAAATATGACACTCTAAGTATGAGGAAGAAAGAAAAAATGCATAGCAACAAATTTTCTGAATGATTCAAAAATCATGTAAGCGATTATATCTTCTTGCCTAGTATAACTTATTGGAACATGTTTACTAATTAGATGTCATCTCCTTAATTAGGTGTGGAGATTGCCGCTCAGTGATGTGAGCCCTAAAGTGCATGCTCTTTCAATGGGCCCTAATCGTATAAATAGCTCATCATTAATGGCTACAGGTTTAATATTCATAGTAGGTCCGTAAATATAATAATACAAAATAGTGGCATCATGTTAAGCACCACCATTGGATGTTATGCTAGCTCGAGGGATTCACAGCCTTGTACGGAGGATTTGAACTATTATGGCATGGTGGAGAAGATAGTCATCTTGGACTATAATTTTAAAGGGAGGATCATGTTGATGAAGTGCGATTGGTTTGACACCTTATCACAATCTGAGATAAAGACTGATGAGTGTGGTTTTACTCTCGTTAATATGCAATGCCATCTCCGCATTGAAGAACCATATATACTTGCCTCCCAAGCTAGTCAAGTCTTCTGCGTTAGTGATTCCTTGGAGCCTCAATGGGATATTGTTGTGATGATGGTACCTAAGCATATTTTTTATGATACCGAAGTTGATGATGATATTGGACCATGCATGCAAAGTGCTCCTCTAGGACAAAACTTACCTAGTACTGTCGAGGTCCCAAACACATTTGTCAGGAGCGATGGTGATGTCCATATTATAGATGCCACTAGGCGATGACTTCAACATTCTAGTATAAATTATTAGAGTCTAATTATTGATTTTATTTAAATTTTCTTTTATTTATTTCTTATTTTGGTCAAAGAGCTCTCTTTCTTCTGATCTTTGAAAGTTTAAGAAAAATGTGTGCCGTGCCGTGTCGTGCCATGCTGGTAGGCCATGCCATGTCGGCCACTAAGAGAACCCCCATCTGGTACAAATATTAGAGACTATTTATTGATGCTATACTAATATTATTATTCAACATGTTATATTGATTAATGTTCATTAACGTTATAGATCACGATAGCACCGAAATGCCATCTAGCTTTCACCCCTGCCCCTCGATGGGTTACGCACAGTTCAGCATCCGAGGAGCAGTCGGAGCATACTCCGTCCACCTCAACGTACGTTTTGAAGTCATGGGCTTCGAGGATATATTGGCCCACATTCTAACTCCAGCTCCAGCTCCAAGTCCGGCTCCAGCTCCAGCTCCGATAATGTAGATTTATGAGACTTTTGATGTATTTTATTTTTTTAAAAATATTATAATAAATTTTATTTGATAATAAAATTTTAGTATTTTAGAATAATTTTTATGTTTATTATATTTTCTTATATTATATATCTATATTTATCAGATAAAATATATAAAAAAAATAAAAATTTTAATTTTTTTAATTATAAAAGGATCTATGGCAGCAATTTTATAATTGCTGTCATATCTATGCCAACCGCTATCATAGGTTCGTGGGCTAATGGTGCCAACCGCTGCATTAGATTTATGGCAGCGGTTAACAAACCATTGCTATAGATTATCTATGGCAGCGGTTATATAATCGTTGCTATAGATAATCTATGGCAGCGGTTATATAACCGCTGCTATAGGTCGATCTATTGTAGTAGTTTATAAATTGCTGCAATAGACTATCTATGATAGCTATTCTAACAACTGCTGTCATAGAGCTATGGCGACAGTCACAGTGGCAGTAGTTAGAAAATCGCTGCCATAGCCTATGACAGCAATTTTTTGGGCTACGACAGCGGTTACAAAGATTCGTTTACTAATTAGGCTATGGCATAATTAGCAGTTAGAAAACCGCTGCCATAGCTCTTTTTTGTAGTAGTATCTATAATAACTTTTTTTCTTATTTTGGCAGGTTTTAATAGTTTCTTTAATATCTCCAACGGCTACAAATCTTGCCTAGGATTCTCTCCTCCAGCTATTGAAGATTTAAAAGGCTTTAAATAGAAAAAAAAACACAAAAGATTGGTGTAATTCAATTTCAGCCCTAAGCAAAAGTCATCTTCAAGCAAAGAAGCCTTCATTTCAAGTTCACCTACCTCTCAAGAGCTCTTTCAAATTTTCAACAACCTTAAGAAAAATCAGAGAAGCTTCCTCCATTATTGTGAAAAGCATTCTTAAGATTTTATTTTCTCACAAAGGGAGCTAAACTTGTATTTGATTGTCATTAAATCTTTTACTCTGCTTTACTATTTTGATTCAAGTTTTGGAAGGATTCCAAAACTTAGGAAGGTTGATCCTAACCTTGAATAGGATTGTATTGGATTGGCTTATACCCAAAAAGTAAGTGTTCTAGCTTGGGATTGCTAAGGTTGGAGATTTCCAATGGTGTATTCAGTTTGAATACGGTTAGTGGATTTTAATTTCTAAGTAGGAGTTTAGGGAGTGGATGTAGATGCAAGAAAAGCACCGAGCCATTATAAATCTTGCTTGTTTGTGGTGTGCTTGCTATCTTTCTTTCTTTAGTTTGTTAAATTCTTACTCTCTAATCTTTTATATTTTTTTTCTAACCTAAATTGCTTCACACACACGTCTTGCATATCATTATTCAATCTTGATATCTTTAAATTAGCTTTAAAATTTTAAAAATTCAATTCATCCCCCCTCTTAGGTTGTATAGCTGGGCAACATCAGTCAAGTTCTTCTTTTTCATCAATCTTCTAAAGATTAACGTCATCCTAATCTAAAATCAAAAATGATAGTGATGTAGAATATGCTGGTTCTTTAGTTCTTTAGCCAGAGCTATGGCTCCAGTGCTACGATAAGATTGGACCATCGATGGAGGGTGCTACTCCTAACCTGCTAATGAACCTTAGCTACTACACAGCTTTCATAGCAGCATCATATGCCATGATGTACTCTACATCACTAACTGAATAGGCTATAGTATCCAGCTTGAAACCATTCCAGCAGATTGCTCCAACATTTAGGATATGATCCAACATTCTCTTGTTGTTATCTTGTTCTAACTAAAATTAAAATATCCACATATTTTATGTCAATATTTTCATATTTGAGTCATTGGACCTTAGTATTTTTTAAATACATGAGGATTGTCTATACAATCTTCTAGTGATCCTCACTTAGATCAGACTGGTATCTACTCACTATCATTAAAGATTGTTGGGGGTAAACCCACTCCAACCAAAGTTCAGCCAGATATCTAATCGCTGAATAATCCAGTCCGATAGCGACAACCAAAATTGAGCCTCGACCGAATTTGCAAGATCTCTCTGGACTTCGTCCAGATGAGCTTGAATAGCAGGGGTGGCCAAGCTCCTCCATCCTAGGTAGTTAGCCCTCTTTTGGTAGAACTTCCTTCAGATGAGCTTCCATGCTCTGTTAAGAGTTTCAGACTTCTCCACCAATCGAACTCCTTTTGGACTTCTCCTTCAGTCGAACTTCTCCACTAGTTGAACTTCTTTCGAACTTTTTCTTCAACCAAACTTCTTCACTAGTTGAATTTCTTCCAAACTTCTCCTTCAGTCGGACTTCTCCACTAGTTGAACTCCTTCCAGACTTCTCCTTCAGCTAGACTTCTCCATCCATCGAACTCCTAGACTTCTCCTTCCATCAAACTCCTTTCAAACTTCTTTCGGCTATCTAGAATGATCTCAACACCGACTCTCAATATGGCGAATAACAACCCATGCACAGCTGATCTCGAGAACCTCCAAGCTCCTCTAGAACAACATCAGTGAGGGATGCTCCATCATCTACAGTCGTTCCATCCAAACTCCAGCTAGCACATCACGACAATAGACATTATTCTCTGTAACAATCTTCACGTGGTCCTGAACGATCCACTATCAGGTAGTTATAGCTGTCACTATCAGTTTGTTACAAGCTTCGCCTATATAAGACACCCTCCAGATACATTTTCTAAGAGAAGCTCTTGATTTCTTTCTAAAAACTCTGCTAAAATCTCTCTAAGCACTCCATTTCTATTAACCGAAAGAGCTGACTTGATCGTCGAAAGATCTTACCGGAGCCAACACCCCGAACTCCAGACTAGACTTATTTTGCAGATCATCAATGGCTACCTCACATTCTCTAACTTCAGCCATGATTTTGGAGACAATCAAATTTTGTACCAATAGGATTAGCACTAGAGGAAAGGTCTGTACGAACCAAATCTAGGGTTTTAGGATTAGATCTTGAAATTTTTTCAAGATCAGACAATAAAAGATTAAAATCCATCAAATTAATCTAAAATATATTAGATCTAAGATTTTATTATATTTTTATTGTATGGTATTTAAATCAAAAATTAAAAATTAAATAAGAAAGAAAAGGTTGATCATATCAACCTAGATCTATACTACATCTAATGCAGCTATAAAATAATAGATCAAATCTATTATCTAAGCAAGTTAGATGTTCTAACTTGCTGATCCTGACTTGAGGATGAAGTCATGAGCCGCATACACATCCAACCTCTAGGAGTCATCCACATGAGTTCACGAGCACGATCAAAAATCCTGATGCAGAAAATCAGCATAGTATGCTAGCACTATGCTGATCTCTCTTCGACGATCGATCCGATATTTTTTTCTTTGAAACTTGGACACTCCAAAATACCAAAAGAAAAAGAAGAAGATTTTTGATGCTGAGACACCTCTCAAAAGCTCACAAAAAGGGAGAAAAAGATCTAGAACAAAAATCCTAGAAGAAGACCCTCTTCTTCTTTGTTCTTTTTCTAGACATCCTGATTTATGTTTTTAATATCTACATGATCCAGATGAATTTCTCTTTAATTTTTCTACACCAAAGAGACCTCTCAAATGTTTATAATTCATAAAGATTTTATTAAAAAATTCTCTTTAAATAAAGAGATATGTAGAGTCCAAGTTAAGTCAAAAACCTAGACTAGGAAGGACCAAATAAGGGAAGTTTTTAGGGCGCCCAACTCTTGGGTGCCCCACCTCTTTTTTTCTGCCATGGACCAGCAAGGGAGGACAAAAATAAACCCAAAAAAAAAAAAATGAGAGAGAGAGAGAGAGAGAGTAATAAGGGAGGTGGCCGCATGAAGGGAAGGAGGACTTTTAATTGACTAGGAATTCTATCTCATAGAATCCTAAGCGAAATCAACTTTCCCTTTTGACTTGGTCATGCAACAAACTTCCATATAAGAAATAGAAGAGAGAAAGGGGACATGAGAAGCCTTTGGGCATGGAGAATTTCATGTACAAACACAAAGAGAAAGGGGTGGCGCGTGAGGATTAGGTGGTGCAAGGAATAGAAAGTCGATCCTAGTCACACTAGGACTCCTATTTTGACCTAGTCAAACAAGATCTTTTAACCAAATAAAAATAAGAATAATTCAACCTAATTAAATAAGATCCTAATCTATTTAAGAACTTATTTAAATTAAATTAAATTTAATTTAATTTTAATTTATTTTTTAATCAAATTAGAAAATTGGGTTGATCCAAGTCCTAGTTAGACTAGGACTAGTTCTTCCTTGCACTTGGCTTATCCAATAAACCAATTGAATTTGATCCAATCAAGTCCAAACCAAATCTAATTAAATTATATTTAATTAGACTTAATCTTAACCTACTGGCTTAATCAAATTAAGTCAATTAGCAATCGAATTGCTAATCGATCCTCCTGTAATACTTGCACTAGGTCAAACATCAACCATATTGATCGTTTAATCCTAAAATGATTCTAAATCGCTGATCAACCATCCAATCGAAATGTAAACTCTAATGTGTATCACCTCATAGGTTCGAACCTAAGTCGATAGCATAAGAATAAATTTTTGTATCAATCGAAGTGATCATCTTGCAATGATATCCGACGGTCGGATAGGTCAAAGGTGTAGAACACCATCCTTAGAACCCATGCGGATATAGTTTTCATATAATTCATCCCCTTGATCATAATAATTGTAGGATACCTTACAGTTCAATTGTCAACTCTGATCAGATTATTCACATTATATTTTAAAATATCAAATTCATCTGATAGATTATCCTAGCTAAGATTTTGCTATATTGAAATACAGTGATACATTCTTCTCCAACTCTTGGAGTGGTCGATTCCACCTTGATCACACTCCAACTTTGCAAGTACTTGACTATGCCTAGAAGCCTTCCATTGCTGAATTAAAAATTTAATTCAGTACCAAAACATAGTGAGTTGCTTGCAAGTCACTGAGGTGATCTTAGGTCTAAGGGATACTTATATCTATATTCCATCAGAGACATTTTCAACAGTAGAATGATCTAGTGTTGGTCACATTCAATGATGGTGTATCCATACATCTTACCTATATGCCATACCAGTGTCTCCACACTCCTTGATTATGAGGACAACCAACCTATATGGCATATAGTGACACATGCTCGATAGACGCTGTCGTCCTAATTAACAGCCTATAATTTGGTCGTGAACAAATTTAAGGACTAATCGATAAATCCTCTCTTTATTGAAACTAAATAGTCCTAAGGACTTCATCACAACAATAGAGTTCATTAGAAGATGTAATTTATGATGAAAAAGATGCCAAAATTTTTTTTATTAATTAATAAATAAATTATAATATCTCAACCATCAATAGACTGATGATTGGCTTTGGGACACAATTTTCAACAACTCTCACTTATCCTAAAACCATTCGGTACAGTATCTAATACCCATCTTCGACTTATAGTTATCGAACTCCTTGATTGCCAGGGCTTTAGTGAAGGGATCGACTAGGTTCTTCTTTTCATCGATCTTTTGAAGGTCGACGTCACCATGATCCATGATCTCATGGACCAAATGGAAGCGGCGCAGAATGTGCTTTGTCCACTTGTGTGCTTTTGGTTCCTTTGCTTGAGCTATGGTGCCAGTGCTGTCGTAGTAGAGCAGGACTGAACCATCAATGGATGATGTTACTCCAAGCTCGGTGATGAACTTTCTCAGCCACATAGCTTTCTTTGTTGTATTTGATGCTGCTATGTACTCTGCTTCATAAATAGAGTTAGCTACTATAAGCTGCTTGAAACTTTTTTCATAAATGGCTCCACCATTTAGAGTAAAGATATTTCCCGACATACTTTTACTATCATCATGGTCAGATTGAAAGCTGGAGTCTATAAACCCCATAAGTTTCAAATCTGACTCACCATAAATCAACCATTCGTCCTTAGAATTTCTTAAATACTTAAGGATGGTTTTAACCACCTTTCAATAATTTTTTTCAGGATCAGACTAGTATCTACTCAGTACTCCTAGTGAGTATGCCACGTCTGGTCTCGTACATATCATTGCATACATAATAGACCCTACTATCGAAGCATATGGGATTCTACTCATATGCTCTCTCTCTTCAGAAGTTGTCGGATAATCCTTCTTAGAGAGAGAAATTTCTTGGCCTATCGAAAGATAGCCTTTTTTGAAATTTTCCATGCTGAATCTCTTCAATATAGTTTCTATGTACATGGACTGGGATATACCAAGTATCCTTTTAGATCTATCCCTATAATTCTTCATCCCTACGATGTAGGATGCTTCACCCAAGTCCTTCATGAAGAACTGTGATGATAATCAGACTTTTATTTCTTATAGTGTGAGGATGTCATTTTCGATTAAGAGAATATCATCCACGTACAAAATAAGGAATATCACAGCTGGACCATTTATCCATTTGTAAATGTAGGGTTCTTCTCCATTCTTAACAAAGCCATACATTTTGATCACTTTATCAAAATGCATGTTCCATCTCCGAGATGCTTGCTTTAATCCATAAATGGATCTCTGAAGTCTACATACCTTGGACTCATCTATGGATGTGAATCCTTTAGATTATATCATATACACCTCTTTGGTTAGCTCTCTATTTAGGAAAGCCATCTTTACATCCATTTGTCAGATCTCATAGTCCAGGTGGGCAGCTATTGCAAGCATTATCCGAAAGAATTTGAGCATTACCACTGGAAAGAATGTCTCATCATAGTTAATACCATAACGTTGATGATACTCCTTAGCAATCAGATCGACTTTATAGGTCTCCACCTTTTCGTCTATGCATCTTTTCCTTTTGAATATCCATTTACACCCAATGGGTTTAACCCTTTTAGGTGGGTCAACTAATGTCCATACATCATTGACCTTCATAGAATTTATTTCGGATCTCATGGCTTCTAGCCATTTCTCAGAGTCAGATCTCTGCATCGCATGCATATAAGTGATCAAATCCTCATCGAGTTCGATGGAATCACCATCTTGGACCAAGAATTCATAGTATCTATCCAGATGGCACGGTACTCTACCGGATCATCTTAATGGTGTGGATTCACTAGGCTTCAAATTGATCTAATCAAATCCGACTTAGGTTCAACATTCTGCATTGGACTTTCTACCTATTGAACTTCATCAAGTTCAATCTTAGAGGCAATAGTTCCTTCACTAAGAAATTTTTTTTCCAAAAAGATTGCCCTAAGGCTGATGAACATCTTTTGTTCATCAGCATGATAGAAATAATATCCTTTGATCTCTTTTAGGTATCCTATAAATGCGCACTTGTCAGACCTAGATCCAAGTTTATCTGTAATTATCCATTTGACATAATCCAGGCACCCCCAGACCCTGAGGTGTGAAAGTACTGGCTTATGTCCTGTCCATATCTCATATAAAGTTTTAACCATAGATTTACTTGAAACCCTGTTTAAAAAATAGCAAGCCGATTCGAGTGCATATTCCCAGAGGGATATCGACAAGCTAGCAAAACCCATCATGGATCGGACCATGTCTAATAGAATTCGATTCCTTCTTTCAGATACACCATTATGCTGTGGTATTTTTGGAGGAGTTCATTATAAGAGAATCACATTCTCTTCTAGATATATCAGAAGCTCACCAGAAAGGTATTCCCCTCCTCGATCAGACTGAAGAGTTTTAACACTCTTTCTAGTTTATTTTTCTACTTTACTTTAATATCATTTGAACATTTCAAAAAAATTTGACTTATGTTTTATCAGATAGACATATCCAAATCTGGATAGATCATCTATGAAAGTGATAAAGTAGACATATCCACTTTTGACACTAGTACTCATTAGTCCACATACATCAGTATGTACTAGTCTTAAGAGTTCAATGGCTCTCTCATCTTTTTCAGTAAAAGATAACTTAGTCATTTTATCAAGAAGACAAGATTCACAGGTTGGAAGCAATTCACAATCACTAAGTTTGAGGATATCCTCTTGAGCCAACCTGTGTGAGCTCAGAAGTGGCACTCCCAAGTCTTGAAAATATGAGAAGACAGGTCGTGAAAAGATAGAGCGAGCCGAAAGAAGAATCAGTTTCAATAGCAAAGTTTGAAAACTAGGCTGGCTCACACTGAGACTGAGCTGGCTCAGTTGGAAATTAGGTTGGCTCAGTCCAGGACTGGGTCGGCTAGGTCTCAAAAAAAAATTCAGATAGAAAATAGTATTTTCAGGCTGTTGGCACGGTATACAAATGGGCCGACTCAGTCTGGGATTGAGCCGACCCAGTCGTAGGTCAAACTGAGCCGACTCAATTTTCATGGGTTATTATTTTGTATACATGGGTTATTTGGGTTTGGAGAGTTTTTCTATGAGCTTAGACTTGACCCTTTATAAAGTATATATATTGAAAACAGGTCAAGATTGTCATAGTGCTGAAATATACTGAATAAAAGCTCTTTTCTTTCAAAAATCTCTTCTTCTCTTCTTCTCTATTTCTTGATTTGTTTGATCATACTTCCACATAAATCTTTGAGAAGTACTTCCTTATTGCTTGGCTAATCATCAACGGCCATGTCGATCCATGTGGGAAGAGCGCATATTCTCAACGTTTGATATCAGAGCGGTGTTGCATGGAAGGAAGGAAGACACCTAGGATTCACTATATTTAGGATCTGTTGCACCAAGTTTTATCCTAAAATTTTTAGTTTGCTTCGTGGTTGTCTCTAGATTGAGGTGGAGATTGTTTACATGGAGGAACGATAATACAAAAGTTTGGAAAGAGGATCTAGGGCTAGTTAGATCTTCTTTGAAGGATAGTTTTGCTGGTGTGTGAGATCGTGAAGGGTGTTAGGGATTTATTATTTACTTGTCTGAAGTTATGGGATCAAGTGGATTCAAGGTGGATTTTAAGAAGTTCGACAGCAAGAAAAACTTTATCCTATGGTAGCAAAGAGTAAAGGACTTATTAGTTCAGCAGAGGATCTACAAGATCTTGACAAAAGAAAGATCGAAAAAGATTAGTATTGAGGATTAGGAAAAGTTAGAGCAAATTACTTTTAGCACAATCCGGATGTGCTTGGCCAATCAGGTTTTATCCAAAGTTTGCATAGAAACTATGGCAAAGGGGCTCTAGGAGAGACTGGAGAACACATAGGAAGAACATGACGAATAAGCTATGGTTGAAGAAACAGCTGTATAGTCTGAGGATGCCTGAAGGTGAAGATCTTATTGCACATATCCAAAGGTTCAATCAAAAGTGTTCTGAGGTGATAAGTTTAGATGTGAAGATCAACGAGGAGGATCGGGCATTACTGCTATTATGTTCTCTCCCAAGTTCGTATGATGGTCTCATAACAACTTTAGTTTATGAGAAGGAGATCCTAAACTATGAAGAGGTTGTTGGTGTGCTCAGATCAAATGAGCAAAGGAAGAAGATCTGCAAGGAAGATCCTAAGTCTGAGATCTTGGCTGTGAATGAAAGACAGAAAAGATCAAAGAAGAAGATAAGAGAAAAATCCAAGGGTAGGTCAAAGTCTTACAATCAGAGAAAGATGGCATTGAAATGTTATAAATATCATCAGCCTAGATACTTGAGGAGAGCTTGTCCTCTTTTGAGATCAAAAAAAAGAAAGACCAGCAAGAGAGATGATATAGCTTCTGTGAGCAGTAGAGAAGATCTGCTAGTTGTATCAAATGGATCCATAGAGTGCGATACTATATGGATATTAGATTCAGCATGCTCGCACTACTATACTTCTCTTCAGGAGTGGTTTACTACCTACCAGAAGGCTGATGGTGGAAGTATCAATCTTGGAGATGATCATCCATGCAAAGTAGCTGGAATTGGCTCTATCAGGATGAGGATGTACGATGAGATCATTCATACATTATCAAATGTCAGGCATGTACCGAAGTTGAAAAAGAATTTAATTTTTTTGGGCTACTTGGAGGAGTGGGGTTATGCTTTTAGTAGCCAGGCTGGGAGTGGATGTCTGAAAATTTCCAAGGAAGCTTTGGTGGTGATGAAAGATAGAAAACTGAGCAACAATCTTTATAGAATGGAAGACTCAGTGGTAAATGATAGTGCAGAGATGCTAGCAATGATACAGGAGGAGTAGATTTTATATCAGCTATGGTACTATCGGATGGGTCATATGAGTGATCGTGGGCTTACTGAACTAAACAGAAGAGGTATGATCCCAACCTTGAAGAAGGAGGGCATAGATCTTTGTGAGCCATGCATCTTTGGCAAATAGCATAGGATGAAGTTTACCAGAAGTACCAAGCGTAGTGAGAGAGTGCTAGATTTAGTGCACTTAGATGCATGGAGACCAGCTCCTGTATAAGCTAGAGGTGGGGCAAATACTTTATCACTTTCATTGATGATTTCTCAAGGAAGGTGTGGGTTTATCTGATTAGAGAAAAATTAAAGGTGTTTGCCCGGTTCAGAGCTTGGAGAGATAAAGTAAAGAAGGAGTCAGAAAGACAGGTGAAATATCTGAGGTCGGACAATAAAGGAGAGTATACTAGCCTAGAGTTCAGGAGGTACTATGAGGAAAATGGCATCAAATGCCATTACACGGTGAGGATGACTCCCCAATAGAATAGTATCGTGGAGAGGATGAACCGAACACTGACTGAGAAAGCACAGAGTTTGAGGCTGCAGACATCACTCCCAAAGTTCTTTTGGGGTGATGCTCTAATTTTTTCTTATTTTTTTATGAACAGATCCCCTCATTATAAGCTGAATGGAGGCATTCCAGAGAAGGTCCAGAGTCGAAAGAAGGTGGAGCTTGGCCATCTGAAAGTCTTCGATTGCACGGTCTATGTACATATGGAGGCAATCGAGAAGAGCAAATTAGATCCAAAATCTCAAAAGATGGCATTCATAGGGTATCCACAAGGAGTCAAGGGGTACCTGCTGTGGAACTTTTAGGCATAGAAGTCAGTGATCAGCAGGGACATTATCTTTGATAAGAAGAGCATCTTGAGGAGGTCTGGGATAGATGGAACTAGGAAAATAGAGATGAACAGCGATGGCCAATCAGAAAATGATGTTATGCAGGTTACATCCACTTACAGGAGTGTTCCTGTTGAGGTGGAGTTGGGCAGAAAAGTATTATCTTAGATTGAAAATTAGCATAGAGGGCCGGCAGTTCAGACAAATGTGTAGGAGCAGCTACAGATATCAGGCAGAGATGTGTCAGTGAGAGTGGCTTTGCACAAACCCCAGCATACTATTAGGAGATCGATCAGATATGGCATTGATGAAGTTATCTTCTATGCACTCATCACTGCTAATGGAGATCCAAAGAGTTATGCAAAGGCCATGGAGAGTGAGGATCATGATTCATGGATACAGACCATGATGGAGGAGATGGAATCACTTGAGAAGAATCAGACATGATAGCTGGTGGATCTTCCAGAGGGTGCTCGACCGATTGGCTCAAAGTGGGTGTTCACAAAGAAAGAAGCACCTTTAGAACAAGGTGGAGTCAGATTCAAAGCAAGGCTGGTAGTAAAGGGATACTCACAAAGGGAAGGAATTGACTATACAGAAATTTTTTCTCCTATGGTGCATCATACATCTATTCGAGTTTTGCTGTCACTGGTGGCACAGCATAACATGGAATTGGATCAGATAGACATGAAGATGGCCTTCCTTCATGGGACTTTGGAGGAAAGAATCTACATGAAGCTATTAGA
Organism: Cocos nucifera; assembly: GCA_006176705.1. NCBI lineage: Eukaryota > Viridiplantae > Streptophyta > Magnoliopsida > Arecales > Arecaceae > Cocos > Cocos nucifera. Next base: position 123,991 of record QRFJ01004994.1, on the reverse strand, counting down.
TGATTTTATGGAGATAGGACAGGAAGAAAAGGTGTGTTTACTAAGGAAGTCTTTGTATGGCTTGAAATAATTTCCTCATCAGTGGTATCGAAGGTTTGATAGCTTTGTTATGAGCCTGGGTTTCAGTAGATGTGAACATGATTGTTGTGTCTACGTCAAGAATGTAGATGAGGAGGATGCCCTATACCTATTATTGTATGTAGATGATATACTCATAGCTAGTAGAAGCATGGATGCTGTGAAAAGGTTGAAAAGGGCATTATCATCTGAATTTAAGATGAAAGATTTAGGTCCAGCTGAGAAAATCCTTGGAATGAAGATTTGCAGAGATAGATGCAAAGAAGTGCTCCATTTGTCATAAGAGAAGTATGTCCAGAAGGTTCTGGAGAGGTTTGGAATGAAAAAGGCCAAACCTATAAAGACGCCATTGTCGAGCCATATGTCTTTCTCCAAATTACAGTACCCCCAATTAGAAGAGGAGAGAGAGTACATGGAATGAGTCCCTTACGTAAATGCTGTAGGTAGTGTGATGTACACTATGGTGTGCTGTAGACCAAATATAGCACATGCTGTGACCACGGTTAGTAGATACATGGCTAACCTTGGGAAGAAACACTGAAAAGCATTAAAATGGATATTGAGATATCTGCATGGAACAAGGGATTATGGTTTGGTGTTTGGTGGATAGCCGGAAGGATTTAGAGAATAATCTGTGAAGATGTGTGAAGGTTCAGGTCCTTTAGAAGGATTTGTTGATGTAAATTATGCTGGTGATCTTGATACTAGAAGATCTACTACTGGATACCTCTTTTGTGTATATGGTGGACCGATGTCTTGGAGATCAATCCTTCAGTCAATCATGGCCTTGTCTACCACAGAGGTTGAGTACATTGGGATAACAGAGGCTGCAAAGAAAGCCCTTTGGCTTAGGAGGCTGATTGATGAGTTGGGGGTAGAGTAGAGCAAGGTTACACTATTCAGTGATAGTCAGAGTGCTCTATTGTTGGCACAGAACCTAGTCTATCATGCGCGTACAAAGCATATAGATATGAAGTACCATAGGATCAGATAGCTAGTGGAGGAAGGTGAAGTGGAACTGATGAAGGTCCATACCAAGGAGAATCAGTCTGATGCACTCACGAAGGTACTCCCTAGAGATAGCTTTCAAAGATGTGTAGCACGGATTGGTTTGTTGAGAAGGGATGAGTTCACAAGGACTTGGAAGCACCAAGGTGGAGAATGTGAGCTCAAAAGTGAAACTCCCAAGTCTTAGAAACATGAGAAGATAGATCATGGCAAGATAGGAGTGAGCCAGAAGAAGAATCAGTCTCAATAGCAAAGTTCAAAAACTGGGCTAGCTCACACTAAGACTGAGTCGGCTCAGTCGGAGACTAGATCGGCTCAGTCCAGGACTGGGTCGACTAGGTCTCCAAAAAAATTTTAGATAGAAAGCAGTATTTTTGGACTATTGACATGGTACACAACTGGGTCGGCTTAGTCTGGGATTGAGTCAATCCAGTCGTAGGTTAGCCGACTCAGTTTGAAATTGGGTCGACTTAGTTTTTGGGGGTTATTATTTTATGTACGTGTGTTGTTTGGATTTGGAGAGTTTTTCTATGAGCTTGGACTTGACCCTTTGTAAAGTATATATACTGAAAATAGGTCAAGGTTGTCGTAGTGCTGAATATACTAAGTAAAAACTCTTTTCTCTTGAAAATCTCTTCTTCTTTTCTTCTCTATTCTTTAATTTGTTTGATCATGCTTTCACATAAATCTCTAAGAAGTACTTTCTTGTTGCTTGGCTCATCACCGACAATCACGCTAATCCATGTGGGAAGAGTGCATATTCCCAACAACCTGCTTATCCTATTCTTGTTTATATGACCCAGTCCATAATACCATAAATAGATATCTATCACATTATCTAATCTAGGATGTTTGCCAGTTGAATAGACTACATTAACAGGTTGTGATAATATATATATACCATTATTCAATTGTCCATATGAAACAGTAACACCATTCACAATAACATTACAAACTCATTCTTTTATTGAAATTTCATAATTATTCATGGTCAAAAGGCCTACAGAAATGATATTTAAAAAGAAACTAAGATAGAAATGACAATCACTAAGAATAACGGTATGAGATTCAAATACAAGTTTCAAAATTTTTAAAGTTAGAACTGAACTGGTCTTCCATCTCCAACATTCGAAAATCTCTTGCCTTGCTCGAATCTTCTACTGATCTGCAATCTCTGTAATGAATTACAAATATGGAAAGGGCTATCGGTATCCAATACCCAGTCAGTAATATCATAAATAGAGAAATTACAAGAAGTTATCATATAAATACCTTGCCCAGCAATAGCTTGCTTCTTTCTCTGTCTGTTCAGATTCAGGGAGGCAATGTACTAAGGATAATTTTTCTTCTAGTGCTCTCGCTTCTTGCAAAAGGAGCATTCGGCTTGACCCTCATCGGGCTTGGTCTTTGGGGTCTGAGCCTACATAGGTGTCCTAGCATGAACATGCATCTTCTTGGCTTTCTTCTTCTTGTTCTTCTTCCCTTTTCCAAAGGATCGAGAATGAGAAGACGAACCTCCCACTAAGTTAACCCACTCTTTGTGGAGCTGGTGATCCTTCTCAAAGTTCTAAAGTAACCCCAGTAACCTGTGGTAGTCAACTTCAGGCTTTGACGTTCTATAATGTATAAGGAATGGGAGATAAGACTTGGATAGCGAGTTTCGTATTGCATCTTTTCCAAGTTATTTATGCAAGAAAAAGTCGAGCTTGTTCAAGCACTCTATCAGCTCGATCATGTACATTATATGATCAGTGACAGAGGCTTCATCCCGCATTCTGACGTTGAAGATGGTGCAACTAGTCTTGTGCCTCTCAACATCATCGGGTGTGCCAAAAGAATCCTCCAACACTTGGAGCATTTCATTTGGCTGAGCTATCTCAAACCTACGACTGAACTCATCGCTCATCATAGCTAGCATAATACAGCGCATCATGGTTCGATCACTGAGCCACTTCTAATAAGTGTCTTTGACTATTTCACGTGCATTAGCAGCTGGCTCCTCAAGTGCAGGATCTGTTAGCACATATAAGATCTATTCATGCTCCAAGACAATCTTCAACTTTCGGTATCAACTATCGAAGTTGGATCCCACCAACTTATCATTGTCCAACAATGATCGGAGCGATAGAAAAGTGGCCATATCTGCACAAAGAAAAAGCATAACCTAATTAGTAATTAATTTATTAAACCTAGAGATTTAGACTTTAATCAAAAGGATCTCTCACTATTTTATTCGAATTGGTAGCCTCTATCTCTAATTCAAGGAATTATCCTAATTCCTTAGTGGGTACTAGAATCTACATAGACTGTACACAAGCCCAACTTTGGTTGGCCCACCCATGTACATCTAAGGATAGGTTTATAACCAATTATTTTTTAAAATAATTTTTAGTAATTAAATTTTGTCCCAAGCCCTGATCAGTTGGCTTTGGCCTTCTCAGAAAAGGGTCCAGTTAAGTCCAACCATTAACATGACTATACTTGGCCCATCCAACCAATGAATGATCAGGCCCAACTTTGGTTAGCCCATCTGACCACCATTTAAAAAGATGTATCTAAGAGATCATATAATGAATGATAATTCCATCAATCGATAAGCACTAGGCTTTTAGACCTCCAATGATTATCCGAATGATGGACCCATTATCATCCATTTTAATAGAAGGCTATGATTCAGTTATCACATAACTATTTTATTTTAAGAACCTAATAATTTTAGAGGATTTATTTATAGAAGTGAATAGGTCAGATTAACTAGCTTGTCATGATCCTCCCACTGGCTTCACCAAGTCAGCTTAAGAGAGACCACTAACAGGCTAGTTTAGGAGCACCTAAATTAATCACACTGATTTATCTAGCTGACATGGGTCAACTCAAATTGTCAAATGATCTGATCAAAACTCAATCTCACCAAGAAGGCTATATAAGTGAGATCGATGGAAGGGTCTGCCAAAGCTTGCCTTAGACATCATTAAAAATGGTCAAGTAAGCAGGCTGCCAATTAAAAACCATCAGTCATATGTGCCAAACTTACCTTAAATACTAACTGATTTAATTAGTCTTGATTAGATGAACCTAATAGTTCAAACTAGACCTCTTAGCCAAGAATCAAGTCCATTTGGTTCTTATTAAAGATATGGACTTGACCAATTATAACTATTGTAATTGATCTATAGAATCCTTGACCTAATCTAAGACAACAATTGATTAGATTTAGTCAATTCTCTAATTAAGTTCATTCTTTAATCAAACGTTAGGTCTAACCCAATTAATGGATCTAATCCCTACTAACCCATTAATCCAATGTATTATAATTCATGTCATAAGATCTTTAATTTACAATCCTAGAACCTAATCAAACAACTTCTTAATTCTTAATTAAGTTTTGGGCTGAGGATTAGGATTTGGCTTTTCGAAAATAATTTTTATGTTTGTAAAATATTTTTATAATATGGTTCTATCAACCAAATTACATGTTTGATTCATAATCAATATGCAAGTAAAATAAATATAAAACTACTTTAAATCTAATCTAAACAGGTTCATGTAATTAAAATAGCTTCAATAATAATCATTCATAAATCTTCCTAGATCAAATCTAACATATTTATGATGATTAAAATTAGATTAAAATATTTTTAATTAAATTATAAAATTTCTTAGATCTAATCTAAAATTTTATGATCAATATTTTAGTTCAGCACGTACTAGGACAACCTTCCACTATAAGGGATAAACCTTGCAGCAGGACAACCTTATGACAGTCCATGTAATCTAAAATATTTTATTTTTAGATCTAAAACTATTTTAAATTTATTAAATTATAAATAAAATTATATCAAATCTAATAAATTTATGATTAGAGTCAGATCATCATGAACTAGGACAATCTTTTCACTGTAAGGGGTAAACCTTACAGCAGGATAACTTTATGGTAGTTCGTGAGATCTAATTTTTTTTATTTTAGATTTAATAATTAAATTATAAATTTAATTTAATTTAAAAAATAATATAAATATATATAAAAATTATATAATAAGAACCTAGGCTCTGATACCAATTGTAGGAACCAGATCTAAGGTTTTAGGATTAGATCTTGAAATTTTTTCAAGATCAGACAGCAGAAGATTAAAATCAATCAAAATTAATCTAAAATATTTTAGATATAAGATCTTATTATATGATTATTTCATGATATTTAAATTAAAAATTAAAAATTAAACAATAAAGATAAGGTTGATCATATCAACCTAGATTTATACCACATCTAATGCAGCTATAAAATAACAGATCAGATCTGTTATCTGAGCAACTTAGATGTTCTAACTTACTGTCCAAGCTTGAGGATGAAGTCATGAGCCACACATATGTTCAGCCTTTAGGAGTCATCCACATGAGCCCATGAACACGATCAGAGATCTTGATGCAGAAAATCAGCACAGTATACTAGCACTATGCTGATCTCTCTTCGACAATCGATCCAATGCTTTCTTCTTCAAAACATGGATATTCTAAAATATCAGAAGGAAAAGAAGAAGATTTGTGATACCAAGACATCTCTCACAAGCTCACAAAAATGGAGGAAGAGATCTGGAACAAAAATCCTAGAAGAAGATCCTCTTCTTCTTCTTTATTCTTTTTCTAGACATCCTAATTTATGTTTATAATATCTCCATGATCTAGATAAATTTTTCTTTGATTTTTCTACAACAAATAGACTTCTAAAATATCTACAATCCATAAAAATTTTAGAAATTTTTTTTTTAAATAAAGAGATATGTAAAGTCCAAGTTAGGTCAAAAACCTAGACTAGGAAGGACTAAATAAGGGAAGTTGTTGGGACGCCCAAGAGTCCCACCTTTTTTCTCTGCCATGGACCAAAAAGGGAGGATGCAAATAAACCCAAAAAAAAATGTGTGTGAGAGAGAGAGAGAAATAAGGGAGGTGGCAGCATGAAGGGAAGGAGGACTTTTAGTTGATTAGGAATTCTATCTCATAGAATCCTAAGCAAAATCAACTTTCCCTTTTGACTTGGTCATGCAACAAAATTCCATATGAGAAATTGAAGAGAGAAAGGAGGTGTGAGAAGCCTTTGGGCATGGAGAATTTCACATAAAAATATAAAGAGAAAGGGGTGGGGCGTGAGGATTAGGTGGCACAAGGATTAGAGAGTCCTGGTCACACTAGGACTCCTATTTTGATCTGATCAAACAAGATCTTTTAACCAAATAAAAATAAGAGTAATCCAATCCAATTAAATTAGACCCTAATCTATTTAAAAACTTATTTAAATTAGATTTAATTAGATTTAATTCTAATTTATTTTCTAATTAAATTAGAAAATTGGGTTGACCCAAGTCCTAGTTAGACTAAGACTAGTTCTTCATTGCACTAGGCTTATCCAATAAACTAATTGAATTTGATTCAATCAAGTCCAAACCAAATATAATTAAATTATATTTAATTAGACTTAATCTCATCCTACTGGCTTAATCAAATTAAGTCAATTAGCAATCGAATTGCTAATCGATCCTCCTACAGCATTTGCACTAGATCAAACATCAACCGTATTGATCGTTTAATCCTAAAATGATTCTAAATAGCTGATCAACCATTCGATCAAAATATGAACTTTAATATGTGTAACCTCATAGGTTCGAACCTAAGTTGATCGCATAGAAATAAATTTTTATACCAATTGAAGTGACCATCTTGCAATGATACCCGACGGCCAGATAGATCGAAGGTGTAGAACACCATCCTTAAAACCCATGCGGATATTGTTTCCATATATTTCATCCCCTTGACCATAATGCTCGTAGGATACCTCATAGTTCAACTATCAACTCTGATCAAATTGTCCATATTATATTTTAAAATATCAAATCCATCTGATGGATTATCCTGCCCAAGGTTTTGCTATATTGAAATACAGTAATACATTCTTTTCCAACTCTTGGAGTAGTCGATTCCATCTTGATCATACTCTAACTTCGTAAGTACTTGACTATACCCAGAAGCCTTTCGTTGTTGAATTAGAAATTCAGTTAGTCAGGTACCAAAGCACAGTGAGTTGCTTGCAAGTCAGTGAGGTGATCTCAGATCTATGGGATACTTATACCTATATCCCATCAGAGATATTCTCGATAGTAGAATGCTCTAAAGTTGGTCATGTTCAATGATGATGTACCCATACATCTTACCTGTATGCCAGGATAGTATCTCCACACTCCTTGGTTACAAAGACAACCAACCTATATGGCATATAGCGATATATGCTCGATAGATGCTATCATCCTAATTAACAGCCTATCATTTGATCATGAACAAATTTAAGAACTAATCGATAAATCCTCTCTTTATCGAAACTAAATAGTCCTAAGGACTTCATCACAACAATGGAGTTCATTAGAAGATGTAAACTTATGATGAAAAAGATGCCAAAAAAATTTATTAATTAATAAATCAATTATAATATCTCAACCATCAACAGGCTGATGATTGGCTTGACGACATAATTCTCAATAGGATCCTCTTTCTCTTGAGGTTTCCTTATTCTTAAAGGAGTGCTCAATAGAGATCTCTCTTCTGCTCCCTCAAAGTTCTTCTTTTTCGACTGATCTCATGAGGATGCCTCCTAAGAAGGTCTCGACTCAACGATCAACCACCTTCGCGATCAGATCTCATCCAGATCTATCCGCCCCTATCTCATCTCCGGCATCTCAAGCTCCACCAACTGTAATAGTGGACGTAGAGCAATTCAACCAGCTGGTCTAATAGGTTCATGACCTCACTAAAGTGGTGCAGGCCATGCAACAGCAGCAACCTTCGATATCGATTCAGTCGAAGTAGGCTTCTCAAGAATCCTAAGATCCAGTCCAGGGATGACCGACTTGGGCAAGTCAGTCGATGACCTCCGAAAAGGGAAAGCAGAGAGCGGAGAGCTCATTTTCCAATCATGACTCTTTCCCTGAAGAAACCTTTCCCGTCTATAGTCAGAAACCCTCCGAGACCCACGATCGAGATCAGGCCCTCGATCAAAAACTTCAAGAAATGGATTGACAGATTAAGGAGCTCTGCCATGCTATCCCAGGTAACCATGATAACATCTATATTGACCCTCCTTTCTTCTAGAGAATCATGCAAGAATCCATCCCATCAAATTTCAAGCTCCTCCAGTTCAAGAACTATAATGGGACTATTGATCCGGTTGACCATCTGGAGGTCTTCCAGACCATGATGCTGCTCCACGATGCACCAGACATCATTCTATGCCGAGCTTTTCCTTCTACTTTGAAGGGAGCAGCGAGAAACTGATACTCGATGCTGAAGTCGGATATGATCTTCTTCTTCGATCAAATGAGCCACTAATTTGCAACTTACTTTATCAGCAGCCAACATCTAAGGCAAGGCTCGAACTCCCTCATCAACATCAAGTAGCCGGTAGGAGAAACTATCTGAGCTTCTGTCAATTGCTTCAATGCTACTGCATTGGAGGTCTGAAATCTGGACCAATCGATTCCTATGGTCGTGCTTAAGGACGGCCTTCAGAAGAATGATTTTCTATTTTCCTTAGAGAAGAAGTATCCCAAAAATTTTATTGATATGCTAGCTCAGGCTGAAGGGTAGGCTTGAGCAGAAGAGGCCTTTAAGGCCAAGGATAGTGAAGCCGCTAGAGAATGGTGAGCAGGTGAATCGAGTAAGCCCGCTACTGAAGAAAGGCTGAGTGAAGCTCGACTACACTCCCAAACTCCTCTTGAGTGCAAGCAAGTCCGAACTCCTCCTTGAGCCTAAAAGTAAAGAAGCCCGGGTAGAAGGGCACGATAGGGCTCTTGTAGGTGGTGTGGTGCTCCAAAGCCTTGGGAGGCCACGAGCAGAGCCAGGGTGAGGGCTCTGGAAAGGCTAGGATAGGTATGGTCCTAGAACTAGGACAAGAGTTGTCCTAGGGTGGAGGTGGCATGTAGCTCTCCATAAGCTTGAGGTTCGGATATTGAGGGCCTCAAAGGGCTTGGTTGGTGCTTCGGAGATCTGAGATTCAAGATGGAGCAAGAAACCAAAGTTAGAGAATTAAGACTATAGAAAGAATATTTTCTGTAGGTTAGCCAGCTCAGTCCAAAACTGGGTTGGCTAAGTCTCAGAGCACAGGCAAAATAGAAAGATTGAGTTTCGAGACTATAGGCATGGCATAGAATTGGACCAACTTAGTTTCAGACTGAGCCGACCTAGTGAAACTTAGCCAGCTCAGTGTTGAGACTGAGCCGACTCAGTGCACGGGCAGAATTATGCAAGGGTCTATTTTGGGCCAGGGTCTGGGTTGATCCTAGGAGTCTTAAGGCCTAGTTTAAGAGGTCTTAAGGGGGCTAATTCATGTATGGGTTGGGATTAGATCCAAGGGATGAGAGCATGTGAGACTTAGGCCCGGTGAGTGCTTTCATGTATTAGGTTAGCCTAAGGGAGTTTTTAAACTATGGTTTATTAGGGTTCATATGAAAACTCTAGGGTATATAAATCAGGACATTATAACTTTTATAATAGAAGGAAATACAATTGAGCTTTTCTTCCTAACTCTCTTCTCTCTGGTTCTAACACCAAAATTCTAGCTTCTCTCATCTTTCTTAGATCTTCTTCAGTTTGTTGGATTAACATCCAGGTTCACGCAAGAGATCGAATCTACGACTATGGCTCCGAGCAGCCATAGAAATAATAATTGGTATCAGAGTCTGGTTGAGCGTGAAGGAGAAAGAAGATTAATTTTTAGCAGAGATCAGCAGCAAGATTCAGATCTAAAGGCTTTCTCTAGGCTTTGTGAGGAAGAAAGAGATCATAGGACTGCTGTCCACCATCCCTAGTCGAGGTATTTTTCAGATCTATCTATTTGTTGTTATTTGATTTGGATTAATCTTGGAGAACAATAGGTTGAAGGTAGGATTAGAAAAGTTTGATGGAAAAGAAAGTTTCATGATGTGGATGGTAAGGGTGGAGGATCTGCTGGTTCAGATGAGGTTGGATTCGATCTTGAAAGATAGATCGGAGGAGATCATAGATAAGAAGTCGGTGTCCTTGGAGAAAAGGGCATGTGCTATGATTAGGGCTTATTTGGCAGATGAGGTTTTGTATGGTATATTGGAGGAGAGAATACCTAAGAGATTATGATCGAGGTTGCAACAGTTGTACATAGGGAAGAACATGTGCAACAAGTTGATACTGAAGAAGCAACTATATAGCCTTCGGATGCATGAGGGCGAGGATATTATGGGGTATATTCAGTAGTTCGATCGAATAAGCATGGACTTGCTCGATATAAGGATGGATTTAGAAGAGGAGGATAAGAGTCTATTATTGCGGTGTTCGCTATTCCGGAGCTTCAATCCATTGGTGACAACTTTGCTGTATGGTAAGAAGACACTGGTGTACGAGGAGATCGTATTAGTGCTCAGGTTCAATGAGCAGTGAGAATGGATGACGAAGAGGGAGCTCTTCCAGGAGAGTCTTATGGTTTCAGAGAAGCATAGGAAAGGAAAGAAGGGCAAACAGAGGGGCAGCAAGGGATCCAAGAGATGCTTCAAGTGTGGAGAAGCAGGGCACTTTAAGTGAAAGTGTCCACTTTGGAAGAAGTGCAAGAAAGGAGAAAGCTTGGATTCCATCAGTATAGTCACTGAAAGTGAAGATTCAGATGAAATCTTGGTGGTCTCGAAGGAGCCTACAAGATGTGGTGTATCTGAGATGATTTCGGATAGGTCTGCGGAGTGCAGAGGATCCAAAGGGGCAGCGACGGTATTTGAGATACAGTGGCAAGCCTAGTAGTGCAGTGTTGGATGGTTGGCCTCGAGGGACTCGAAGATGGAGTCAACTTCTGCGGTATCAGGAAGACTTCAGCTCCAAGTGGAGCACCGAGCAGAGGTGGCTTCATGGGTGGAGGAAGCTGTAATATGAGTTCAGAGCAGAGGGGTGTAGAGGGAGGACCTATATCCCAGCACCAGTGCCGAGGCTGTACAGATCTAGGTGGAGAGAATTGTGCAGAGAGATAGGCATGGCTCTGAGGGGACAATGTTATGAGGAGCATCCGGATATACAGTGAGTGTCGGTAAAGAAACATTGCATGATCTCCAAGAAAGTTCAGAACAAGTGATGCAGCTACCAAGCAAAAGGATATCTACAACTCCAAAGGTGGTGCACAGAAACAAGCCAAAGACTTCAACGATGGAGGCGGTCATCCCGATGGTCTCAAAGAGAGCTCAGCAGTTGAAGAAGAATGATAGTGGCAAGGTGAGCATGAGGGGCTATCAAGACATGCAGAAATAGTAGGATCGTGCAGGAGGATGTTGCTAGGTGTGCCAAGGCTTGGGCGCACCAAGATGGAGATTGTAGGTGGTGTGGTGCTCCCAAGCCTTGGGAGGCCACGGATGGAGCCAAGATGAGGGCTTGGGGAGGCTAGGATAGGTGTGGTCCTAGGGCTAGGACAGGAGTTATCCTAGGATGGAGGCATCTCCATGGGCTTGAGGTTCGGGTATTGAGGGCCTCAAAGGGCTTGGTTGGTGCTTTGGAGACCTAGAATTCAAGGTGGAGTAAGAAACTAAAGTCCGAGAATCCAGACTATAGAAAGAATATTTTCTGTAGGTTAGCCAGTTCAGTCTAAAACTAGATCGGCTAAATCTCAAAGTGTAGGCAAAATAGAAAGGTCGAGTTTTAAGACTGCGGCATGGCACAGAACTAGGCCGGCTCAATTTTAGACTGAGCCAACCTAGTGAAACTTAGCCGGCTCAGTGCTAAGATTGAGCCGACTCAGTGCGTGAGCAGAGTTATATGAGGGTCTATTTTGGGCTAGGATCTAGGTTGATCCTAGGGGTCTTAAGGCCTATTTTGATAGGTCTTAAGGAGGCTAATTCATGTATGGGTTGGGATTAGATTCAGAGGATGAGAGCATGTGAGACTTGGACTCGGTGAGTGCTTTCATGTATTGGGTTAGCCTAAGAGAGTTTTTAAGCTGTGGTTTATTAGAATTCATGTAGAAACTCTAGGATATATAAATTAAAACATTATAACTTTTACAATAGAAGGGAATACAATTGAGCTTTTCTCCCTAACTCTTTTCTCTCTGGTTCTAACACCAAAATCCTAGCTTCTCTCATCTTTCTTAGATCTTCTTTAGTTTGCTGGATTAACACCTAGGTTCATGCAAGAGATTGGATCTATGGCTGTGGCTCCGAGCAGCCATAGGAACAATAGCTCTCCCCTCAGAAGGTTCCACAACTATGCTCTCCTCAACACTCCGAGGATCCAGATGCAGATGAAAATCAAGGAGCAACTGCTAAGGTTGGAAAAGATGCGCACTCATCCTAGCAAGCGCAATCCTAACAAATACTGCCTCTACCATCATGATCACGGTCATGATACTGAAGAATGCATTCAGCTCCAAAATGAGATCTTGAAGCTCATCAGGCGAGGTCGACTGGGCTGATTTCTAAGACGCCGACTAGAAGTGAGGGAAGATCGACCAAGGGCACTATCGCAACTAGAGCCGCCAAGGAGGAAGGAGCAATAAGAAGATCGACCCCCACTTGACATCATCAGCACCATCTCTGGGGACTTCGATGAGGGGAGGCTAGTGGATCGACAGAGCTCGTGAAAAGATGGAGAACTGAGAAGCCCATAGCTTTCACCGATGAGGATGCCCAAGAAGTTCAATTCTTGCACAACAACGTGGTTGTAATTTTTTTAAACAATATTGATTACGATGTACGTCGTATTCTGGTAGACAATGGAAGCTTTGTTGATGTTTTGTTTACGATGCTTTCTCTAAAATGTCTATATCCAATGACCACCTAGGACCTATAAACTCCCTATTAGTAGGCTTCACTGGCGATGCTGTGCTAGTTGAAGGAATAATAATACTGACTGTGGCTGCAGGGCAATACCCAATGCGAGCTAAAGCATAGATTGACTTTCTTGTTGTGAAAGCTCCATCAGCCTACAATGCAATTCTCGACCGATCTGGCCTAAATGCACTCTAGGTTGTGGTGTCGACCTACTATCTAAAAATGAAGTTCTCGATGAGCTATGGAATTGGAAAGGTTATAGGAGATCAGGTTTTGGCAAGGCACTACTGCTCCATCGCTTTGCAAAATAATAGCCAACCCGACCCTTACCCGGTTGATGGTCTAGATGTCCGTGATGACCTTACTGAAGAGCGGGATGAACCCATGGAAGACCTTGTAGCTATCCCTCTGAATGATAAAAATGCAGAACACATGGTGTAGATCGGCTCCAACCTAGGGGATAAAGTTTGGGAGCAGCTCATTGCCTTCCTATGGAAGAATGCTGACATTTTCATCTGGATCCCAGTAGATATGCCGAGAATTAACGTCGAGGTCATGGAACATCGACTGGCTATTGATGCATGCTAATTTATACCTATGGCAAGTGCACTAGTCGATCAAGTAATAAAGTGAATGAGTAGAGTATCGTCCCTAGAGGATTGAAAAATAAGTACTGAAAAGCTCTTTCCTATGCTTTATTTAGAAGATCGATTTATGAGAATAAGAAATTAAAAAATAAAAATAAAAAAATAATTAAAAGTTTTTAATTAAATAGAGAGAGTGTAAATTATTAAGGTTTTAAACTTAAGAGCAATGGATTACTAAGGCAATCGGTTCACCAACTCAGTCAATACAATATTCAGATTTTTAGATTAATTTTATTTCATATGATGGTGGAGTCTCCTAATTTATTCACTATCCTTTGGGGTAGGCATAGCAAAACTATTAATATTTATTAATTATCCTTTGATCCAGGTATAATTTAAATAAATATTAATGTATTAGGTTTTGTGAAATCCTCTAATTAAAATACGCTGCATCCAAAGCACACTAAAATTTCCGCATGCATATGAATTTTAATTTGATTCATAATACAAGGTATATGATCAAGAAGCAATAACATAGATGTACTTGGTCCGTAACATCTATGTTCATCAGATCAATTAGAAGATGGCCAGTAATCTAAAAGCATTAAGATCAAATTTATATACTCCTCATGAATAAAATTTAAAAATAATCACACTGATTATTGTATCAAAAGAGTGGCTACACCTTAGCCTTAGTGAAAGAAAATTTAGTTCATGGTAACAAGTTCAAAAATAGTAAATAAAATAAAAAGTATAGAAAAATTAGACTGTTTGATTGCTGAAATTGATTCTCTGTTGCTCTTGATGTGGAGAACTTGGCGAAGATGAAGAGGCTCCTTAATCGATGTCTTGATCATTGAAAGAAATCAAAAAAAAATCAAAAACCTTTTTTTATTTTTCATAAATCACTCTTACCTCTTTCTACCTCTCTCTCCTCTCTCTTTCTCTCTCTCTCTTTTTCTCCCTCTCTCTCTTTCTCTCCGTCTCTCTCTATCTCTCTCTCTGTCTCTCTTGCTGATTTTTTTTTTCTCACGACAACAAACTCTTTTTATAGATAAAGAGTTTGATTTCCCCCCAAAATCCATCAAAAATAGGTTTAAGACTCCCAAAATAACTCAAATTAAGATCTGGATAATTCTGGTCGTTAGATGTTGATCAAACAGTCCAAAAACTACTCAAAAACTCCTTAAAATAACCCATATCAAGTTGGATTTAATGCCAGCCGTTGGATCAACCGTTGGATCGAATCTGGGCCATCCGATCACATAGAAATAAGCCTTTTGATCTATAGTTTAACTTCGGGATGAATCTTAGCCATTGGATCTCGATTGGGAGCTGTGGATGCCATCCATCAGTGCCTTCGTTTCGGTCATCCGATCGAGTTTCAATGAATGCCGCCCGTTGGATCAACAAAAATTCCCAAATTACCCTCCGTGGACCATGCGCGAGCCCGATGTTGCATGGACCGCCGCATTCTTCAACCAATCAGAGCGTGCTTTATGCTATGAAATTTCCAAAATACCCTCTGGTTGGTCCACCGTGCGCCGCGAAAAATGCTGACGTCAGCGTTGCGTCGGTAGTTTTTTTTTTTTTGAAATTCAATTCTGGGCTCATTTGAAGTCCATTTTGTCTATAATTTATTTCATCTAAACCAAAAAAATAAGATCTTCACATTGGTGGCCTTCTTTCCTACATAAGATTAATAAAAGTATCAATTTTTAAAAAATAGATTAATTTATTTTATAATTAATACTTTTATTAGTATATTTTTATCACTTATCACACCCCCCAACTTAGTCATTGCTAGTTTCTTAGCAATGTTTTATTTAATACCATGTTTCAATAAGATTATCCATCACAAAGATAAAATCTAAGATTAAAGGTCAAAAAGTTTAAAAAATACTGCTAACTAAGCATTGAGCTTCAAAAGCAAATTTTTCAGTCATTACAATTAAAAACTTTCTTAGAATACATCAAAAATCTATACCACTTGTGTTCGTGATGACTAACTTTAGCATTTCAGTATTAAATTAAAAGAACAAAAGTATCTTCTCTTATCACCTATTTTGGTCAATTTTTTTTATACATTCTCAATTTTATACTCATGAATTAAGGTAGCTTTCACACTGCCTTCCCTTTTTTTTTTTTTTTACTATGCTGAGCATCCTGGCCTTTCCTTCATCATTTTACGTGAATTTTCATACTTGACCTAGGTGCAGAGACCCAGTTACTAGGCTTTGGGCAATCCACATATACTCTGTCTTTTGCACTTTATTTATAGGCAGGTAGCTCTTTCCTTAAATTCAAGTTTCTTTGATTAGAATGT
The DNA here is from genome assembly GCA_006176705.1 of Cocos nucifera. NCBI lineage: Eukaryota > Viridiplantae > Streptophyta > Magnoliopsida > Arecales > Arecaceae > Cocos > Cocos nucifera. Next base: position 108,176 of record QRFJ01004994.1, on the reverse strand, counting down.
ATATTAATTACCAATTTTCAGTGATAATTGAATTCCCAGTTGGTCTTATAATCAATACCTACTTTGCCTTGTTAGTGTGCATGTGCAATAAAAAGTGCTAATAGTCTTTTAATGACCTAAGTAGGCTGCTAAAAGTTGACCAACTAATCTACTTCTTTAACTCATTACATTCATTAGCAAATAATTCTATCTTTTATCACTTATCCAGTTTATCTTGCTCAAGATTTTCTTCTTGACACATGGTTTTTTTTTTTTTAACTTATTCTACATTATCTTAAAGGAGAAAGAAAAATAAAGGGTGCAATAAAGGATAGAAAGGAATACACCTGATTTGGTTCAATCTGGTTCTTTGGAGCTTTGAAATTTTGCTTGAGTTCTCATTAATTTTTCTGCAAAATTAAAAATACACACCAGAGCAGTAAAAAAGCAACAACAAATTACTAAAAAATAAAAGAAAAGAAAAATGATCAAAACTAAAAAGAAAAGAAACAACCTATCTAATAGTTCTGATTTATAGTCTTCAGCTTGACTTTCTTTGAGTTCTAAAGTGGATCAATCTGGTGCCACTTCAATTGGAATACTTTCATGTTTGATTGCGTCCTCTTTCAATTTGACATTGCTCATTTTTATAGTCTCAAATCTATTTTCTACAGAATTCTCATATAATGGATTGTCAATAATATCAATTAGAAAATAAGTTTGATTATCATCAGTTTGTTTAGTATCTTTCAAAACATTAATAGTAACTTGTTCATCTTGGACTCTAAGAATTAATTTTTCTTGTTGAACATTTATTAAAGCTCCTCCAATAGCTAAAAAGGGTCTTCCTAAAATAAGGGGTACATCATAATCTTCTTCCATATCAAGAACAATAAAATCAAAAGGGAAAATAAACTTGTTTACCTTTATCAGGACATCGTCCACTATACCTCTTGGATATTTAATGGATCTGTCGGCTAATTGAATAGTAATAGTGGTAGGCTTTGGTTTTCCTAGACCCAGCTTTCTTTAAATAGAAAAAGGCATGAGATTAATGCTTGCTCTTAAATCACATAAAACTTTATCAAAACTACAATCACCAATAATGCTGGGGAAAGTAAAACTCCCTGGATCTTTTAACTTCTGTGATAATTTATTTTAAAGTATTGTTGAGCATTCTTCATTCAAATTTATTCTCTCATGCTCCTTCAGCTTTTTTTTATTTGTTAAGATTTCTTTGAGAAACTTGGCATACCTGAGCATTTGAGTAATAATATCTACAAAATGAATATTAATACGTAAATTCTTTAAAATTTTGAAAAATTTAGAAAATTCCTTATCTGAATGCTGTATTTGTCTTTCTGGGAATGGTAGTGGCGGCACATAGGGCTTCACATTTGGATCAGCAAACCGTATACCTGGAGACCATCCATCTGCTGGTTGTATTGGTGACTGACGAATTTTAGTTGATAGTTCCTTATTTGTAGTTGGCTCTTCAGTCTCATTCTTCTGATGTGGCTCCTCCAGCTTTGTACCACTTCTTAGGATGATAGCATTAACTTGCTCCCTTGGATTTGTCTCCGTATTGCTTGGCAAGGATCCTTGAGGTCTCTCGGAGATTATCTTAGCCATTTGACCTATTTGCATCTCTAAGTTTTGAATTACTGTTGTTTGGTTCTGTCTAAGTTTGGCTTCCAAATTTTTTATAGTTGTTTCTTGGTTTTGCATAAATTTGACCATCAGCTCTTCCATGTTGGACTTCTTTTCAGGTACTTGGAATCCCGGGGGTGGCTGTTGTGCTGCATTTTGATTGCTCCATGAGAAATTTGGGTGCTGCCTCCACCCTTGATTGTATGTGTTGGAGTAGGGATTATTTTGTTGTGGCCTGAAAAAATTTCCAATATAATTAGCTGTATCAGTTATTTTAGCAAAAGAATTACCTGTCTGACAATTGCTCGTATCGTGTCCTCCTCCACACAGATCATAAGTAATGCTCTGAATATGCATAGCTGTTCCCTTTAAGTTGTTGACTTCGGCTCTAAGGGCTGCACTTACTTTCAGCAAATAAGGTTGGCACGCAATCTACTCCCTACATAGTTGCTAGTCTTTTTGGCATCATACGTTCTATCTGCCATTGATAGCTATTTGATGCCATCTCATCGATCAGATCGAAAGCTTCTTCCTCCATTTTTCGATTAATGGTTCCTCCTGCTGCTGCATCAATCATAGATCGATTAGTAGGAGATAAACCATTATAGAAAGTTTGTACCTGAAGCCATACGGGTAGTTGATGATGTGGACATCTCCTCAGCAGTTCCTTGAAATGCTCCCAAGCCTCATATAGTGTCTCCATGTCCATCTGCATAAAAGAAGTGATATCGTTGTGCATCTTGGCAGTCTTGGAAGGTGGAAAGTACTTGGCTAAGAATTTTTGGACTAGGACATCCCAAGTTGTGATAGAACCTACAGGAAGAGAATGAAGCCAACTCTTAACTTTGTCCCGTAAAGAGAAAGAAAATAATCTTAATCTAATAGCATCATCCGATACCTCATTAATTTTAAAAGTATCACAAAGTTCAAGAAAATTAGAAATATGAGCATTCGGATCATCATGCATGTGTCCACTAAATTGGACAGTTGATTGAATCATCTGGATCATCGCTGATTTTATTTTGAAGTTGTTTGCTCGTACAGACGGTCTCCTGATGCTCGAAGCTGCATCGGCTACAGATGGTGTGATGTAATCATTTAATGGATGATGTACTGGTCGAATAGCTTCATGTTGTCCTTCAGTCGCCATATCCAATCCTAGATTGATGTCGTTAGGATCTTCAGCTGCCATGTTTCTCTCTTGTTGTAGTCTTCTAATAGTCCTTTCAATTTTTGAATCTAGAGGTAGTAAATTACTATGTCCAGTACGTGTCATGCACTAAATTTTTTTTTTTTAATAATAAAAATTAAAAATAAATTTTTAAAGTAAAGCAAGGATCAAAATTTTAATATTATTTTAGACACAATCCCCGGCAACGGTGCCAAAAACTTGATGCATGCTAATTTATAGCTATGGCAAGTGCACCAGTCGATCAAGTAATAAAGTGAATGAGTAGAGTATCATCCCTAGAGGATTGGAAAATAAGTACTGAAAAGCTCTTTCCTATGCTTTATTTAGAAGATCGATTTATGAGAATAAAAAATTAAAGAATAAAAATAAAGAAATAATTAAAAGTTTTTAATTAAATAGAGAGAGTGTAAATTATTAGGGTTTTAAACTCAAGAGCAATGGATTACTAAGGCAATCGGTTCACCAACTCAGTCAATACAATATTCAAATTTTTAGATTAATTTTATTTCATGTGACAGTGAAGTCTCCTAATTTATTCACTATCTTTTGGTCCAGACATAGTAAAACTATTAATATTTATTAATTATCCTTTGATCCAGGTATAATTTAAATAAATATTAATGTATTAGGTTTTGTGAAATCCTCTAATTAAAATACGCTGCATCCAAAGCGCACTAAAATTTCTGCATGCATATGAATTTTAATTTGATTCATAATACAAGGTATATAATCAAAAAGCAATAACATAGATGTACTTGGTCCGTAACATCTATGTTCATCAGATCAATTAGAAGATGGCCAGTAATCTAAAAGCATTAAGATCAGATTTATATACTCCTCATGAATAAAATTTAAAAATAATCACACTGATTATTGTATCAAAAGAGTGGCTACACCTTAGCCTTAGTGAAAGAAAATTTACTTCATGGTAACAAGTTCAAAAATAGTAAATAAAATAAAAAGTATAGAAAAATTAGACTGTTTGATTGCTGAAATTGATTCTCTGTTGCTCTTGATGTGGAGAACTTGGCGAAGGTGAAGAGGCTCCTTAATCGATGTCTTGATCGTCGAAAGAAATCAAAAAAAATCAAAAACTTTTTTTTTTATTTTTCACAAATCACTCTTACCTCTTTCTACTTCTCTCCTCTCTCTTTTTCTCCCTCTCTCTCTCTTTCTCCCCATCTCTCTCTATCTCTCTCTCTATCTCTCTCTCTAATTTTTTTTCTCACGACAACAAACTCTTTTTATAGATAAAGAGTTTGATTTCCTTCCAAAATCCATCAAAAATTAGGTTTAAAACTCCCAAAATAACTCAAATTAAGATCTGGATAATTATGACCGTTAGATGTTGATCAAACGGTCCAAAAACCACTCAAAAATCTCTTAAAATAACCCAGATCAAGTCAGATTTAATGCCAGCCATTGGATCAACCGTTGGATCGAATCTGGGCCATCCGATCCATAGAAATAAGCCTTCTGATCTATAGTTTAACTTCAAAATGAATCTCAGCCGTTGGATCTCAATCGGGAGCTACGAATGCCGTCCATCAGTGCCTTCGTTTCGACCATCCGATCGAGTTTCAGTGAATGCTGCCCGTTGGATCAGTAAAAATTTCTAAATTACCCTCCGTGGACCATGCGCGAGCTCGGTGTTGCATGGACCGCCGCATTATTCAACCAATCAGAGCGCGCTTTATGCTGTGAAATTCCCAAATTACCCTCCAGTTGGTCCACCGTGCGCCGCAAAAATGCTGACGTCAGCGTCGACGATTTTTTTTTTTTGAAATTCAATTCTAGGCTCGTTTGAAGTCCGTTTTGTCTGAAATTTATTTCATCTGAATCAGAAAAATAAGATCTTCACATTGATGGCTTTCTTTCCTATATAAGATTAATAAAAATATCAATTTCTAAAGAAATATTAATTTATTTTATAATTTAATATTTTTATTAGTATATTTTTACCACTTATCAGCTATTGATCTTGAGTGCAAGCCAATAAAAGAAAAAATTTTGGGCCATGCACCGAAAAGATAGAAGACGATTATGGAGGAAGTGGACAAGCTCATTAAGGCTGGATTTATTCGAGAAGTCAACTATCCGAGTTGGATCTCCAATGTGGTCCTAGTCAAGAAGGCCTACAGTAAATGAAGAATATGCATAGACTTCAAGAAGCTGAACAAGGCCTGCCCAAAAGATAGCTACCCCCTGACCAAAATTGATTAACTGGTGGATGCAACTTCGGACCATGAGCTCCTCACCTTTATGGATGCTTTCTTCGACTATAATCAAATCTGGATGGCACCAGAGGATGAAAAAAAAATTGCTTTTATCACTGATTGTGATCTTTATTGTTATAGGATCATGCCCTTCGGACTCAAAAATGCAGGTGCAACCTATCAGCACCTAGTTAATAAGATCTTCAAGGAGCAGATCAACCGTAATATTGAAGTCTACATGGACGATATGCTTATCAAGAGCCAAACCTCATCCAATCATATTGCCAACCTTGAAGAAACCTTCAATGCTCTTCAAAGATACAAGATGAAGTTGAACTCGACTAAATGCACCTTCGGAGTAACCTTAGGAAAATTTTTGAAGTTCATGGTCTCAAGGCGAGGTATCGAGGCTAATCCAGAGAAGATCCATGCCCTCTAGGAGATGACCGCCTCGAAGTCAATAAAGAAAGTCCAACACTTGATCAAGAAGGTGGCATCCTTAAATCACTTTATCTCGAAGTCGGTCGAGCGATGTATGTCGTTCTTCTAGGTCCTCAAGCAACCAAAGAATTTTTGTTGGACGACAGACTGCCAACAAACATTCGAAGAACTCAAGAACTACCTCGATTCATCCCTACTATTAGCAAAGTTCGAGTCTGGATAAGAATTATTTTTATACCTAGCAGTCTCTCCTGCAGCACTAGCATTGGTTCTGATCAAGGAAGAGGCAAAAGTGCAATAGCCAATCTACTACATGAGCCAAGTCTTGAGAGATGCGGAGATCAGGTACACTAAATTAAAAAAATTAACTTACACTCTTTTGATTATAGCCAGGAGATTTCGGCCCTACTTCTAGGGGCAAACCGTAACACTCCTCACCGACCAACCAATCAAAGTAGTTCTTCATCAAACAAGATGCATCTAGAAGGGTAGCGAAATGGGCTATTGAGTTGACGAAGTTTGACATCAATTATCAACCTCGGTTGTCAATCAAAGCTCAGATACTAGCCGATTTTATAGTCGAATGCACAATCCCAAATGAGGCCAAACCTGAGCAAAATGAGGCTAGCATTTCATGGTTGTAGCCGAGCTCCCCCGAAGAAAGAGCGGACCTTTCCAAAGGCTTTTGGGCCTTGTATGTGGATGGCTCTTTCAATGCTTCCAGCATAGGTGCTGGACTGATCCTGATCAATCCCGAAGGGGTCATCATTGAGTATGCACTATGCTTTGAGTTCTTGACAATAAACAATAGGATAGAATATGAAGCTCTAATGCGGGGCTCAAGATTGTCAAGGAACTAGAAGTCGATCGACTGTAAGTCTACAATGATTCGCAGCTGATGGCAGAATAGGTCGGTGGCAGCTACGAAGCTCGAGAGAAAAATATGATGAAATATCTTGAAAAAGTGAAGAGCCTAATCCCAGCCTTGAATAGCTTTAGCATCCAGCAAATTTCAAGGGCAGAGAACTCCAAAGCCGACCTCCTATCCAAGCTGGCTACACTCGCCCCCAACGAGCTTTCCAAAGAAGTATACTTTGAAGTGTCGAAATGCCCGAGTATGGAAGAACCGTAGGTTGCAATGCAAATCGACCATGAGCCTTGTTGGATCGATCCATTGATTGCTTATCTCAAAGATGAGACACTCCCCTATGATCCGAAGAAAGCTTGGAAGCTGAGAAATCAGGCCTCCCAGTATGTCCTCTATGAAGGCAAACTATACAAGAGATCATACTCCTTGTCACTTTTGAAGTGTCTCCAACCTTTCGAAGTTGATTTTGCATTATGAAAAGTACATGAAAAAATTTGTGGGAGCCATCTGGGCATCAGGTCTCTTTCTCACAAGCTACTTCGATAAGATTACTACTAGCCAACCCTGCACCATGATTATGTTAAGTATGTTAAAAGATGTGATCGCTGCCAAAAAAATACAAGTATATAAAGACAGTCGACCTTCGAGCTTACCCTACTAAGCGTGCCTTGGCCATTTGCACAATGGAGGATGGATATACTTGGATCCTTCCCAATGACATCTGGACAATGGAAGTTCCTCTTAGTTGTGATCGACTACTTCACCAAATGGATCGAGACCGAACCCCTAGCAAAACTCACTGAAGCCAAAGTGCAGGCTTCGTCTGGAAGTCAATGATTTGTAGATTTGGTCTGCCTCAGACCCTTATAATAAATAATGGATGGCAGTTCGCTAGGATGAAGTTTGCGGAGTTCTGTGAAGACTTGAACATCTTCCATAACTTCACGTCGGTGGCCCATCCGTAAGTAAATGGTGAAGCAGAAGTGACCAATAGGATCCTATTATAGGGTATCAAGGCAAAGCTTGAAAGAGAAAGAGAGACTTGGATGGACGAACTCTACCATATACTCTAGGCATACCGAACCATCCAAAGACTACCAACTGAAGATACATCGTTTGCCTTGGCCTTTGGAATAGAGGCGGTCATCTCGATCGAGCTCAAGCTCCCATTGGCATAGGTCGTGGCCTTTAATGAGCAGTGCAATTTATAGGATCTCAGAGCTAACCTCGACCTGTTGAAGAAAAATGAGAAGAAGCCCAAGTTTAGATAGCTACTTACAGATGAAGGGTGGCCCGATACTATAACTCCAGAGTCAAGAACAAAGTGTTCAGAGTGGAGGACTTGGTGCTTCGACGAGCAGCTATTTCTCAACCTCAGAACCAAGGAAAACTTGTCCCAAATTGGGAAGGATCCTATGAGATCAAAAAAGACCGACTTGGGATATACTATTTGAGGGAGCTGGGAGGAGCGGATCTACCCCGACCATGAAATTCGAAAAACCTACGGATGTATTAGCAATGATTTGGTTGCAATAAAATTCTGCTACTTTAACACCTTAATCTTTATTATACATCTGTAATGATGGAGGGTTAGCTCCCAAACTTGACCATGCGACGAGTGCAGTCATGTTAGGAATAAGAGGAGGACCTCATCCTAACATGAGCAAAGTCAAAGGCCTCGTTGACTTGAGATGAGATGAAAAAAGAGGCCCTGACAATGGCCCTAATGTGCTCCTAAAGCAATGTTAGGAATAGGAGGACGACCTCATCCTAACATAAGCAAAGTCGAAGACCTCGTTAACTTAAGACGAGATGAGGGGAGAGGCCCTAACAACGGTCCTAACGTGTCCCTACAATCATGTTAGAAATAAGAGGAGGATCTTGTCCTAACATGAGCAAAGTCAAAGGTCTCGTTAACTTAAGACGAGATGGAGAAAGAAATCCTGACAATGGTTCTAATTGTTAGATATGTATGCCCTAGAAGTCAGAATTGGATGACACTTATAATACACTTCTAGGAGCAAAATTATAATTTTAACTATAAATAATAAAATAGATTATTTTCTATCACATATGTGTATTTAGTATCTGTGATACATCCTTTAAGTTAATGGTAATGATAATTCTTATTTTTAAGAGTTAAAAATTTAAGACGAGAATTTTTATTATTAACTCATAAAATGCTCATGACCGTAGGATCATCATGAGGATGGTGATTGATCTAGAAGGTTAGTGTACAATCGTTTCTTTATAGTAGATGAGTCTTGAGTCTACGGTGTAGAGACACCAGAGCGAGAGTACAGATACTCGTTAGAGAATGAGGGCACTGAGCATGACCACCTCGAGTAGTCATAAGAAAGTCTACCTTCTCATCGATGACTGACATCAAGCTGCAGTGGTGTATCTGATTCTTTGACCTGAGGTGCATCGATAGTTCACCTTGAGGGTATTATAGTTTGACTACATCATAACTCGGTCTCCTAGCCATTCGAAATTCTGAGGTGTATGTTGGCTATAGCATGTTCATTGTAGGAATTGGATTACACCAAGATGGAACCTATCTACCTCGGTGGATGAGGAGCAGCCCTATGATGATCATGAGAATCAAGTCCATAAGCCCCTGGCCATGGCAGAGAGTGAAATAATAGAAAGAATTTCTATTAAGGTTTTCACATCGGACTTGAATCAAATGACTAAATCATATGATAGAAATTAGGGTTTGACGAGTTCATCTTAACCCTAATCTGATCGAAGCTCAAGATAGAAAAACTTAATCACACAAGTAGCTACACTTAGAGATTCATTTTCAGTTTTGATGGATTTCCATCATATACTGCTAGGTGTCACTAGTGAATTTTGGAAGCAATTAGAATGATTTAGATGATTGATCATTCTAATTGTCTGAATCAGAAGAGTTCTGATCCATCGAAAGGAGTTTCGATGATGTTGATGATCGAGATCACTACATATCCCATTACCATACAGAACTAAATCTAACTGAGTCATACAAATAAGGGTTTGGATCTGGATATCATCAATTGAACTAACTCAGTTCAATTGATTTGAATTAGATTTAATTAGGTTCAAAGAAATCATGCTAGCACACGATTGAACCTAACATTCTTCTTTTTCTATCATTATAAGTTATCTTGACTGAGCTAAATATGTTTGTGCTCATTCAGGTACCTTTACCTGATCTGACTGGAGCTTGTCCAAGTTAGAAAAGGATTGTCTTAATTTATGAGATAAATTTGAGACAACACCTACCTTTTTTCGTTACCTGCTAATTCTTGTTCTTTGACTTTAGTCAAACGTTGACCTTTGACCCTTGGACATCTGTCCCTATATCATGCACTTATTGAAGAGCAGATAGGGGCTTATCCTCTTACTGGATTTTAGAAAGGAAGGGGTGCACGCCTAAGATGGTGAGCGCCCATGGATAGGGATGCCTGGAGTCCCATACGGATGGGACTCTAAGTTGCTTCTTGGATTCAAACTAGGTGACCCTTACCTATAGACTTTGACCAGTCTTAGGTGCCACCTAAGGATGAATTTATGGGTCTCTCATCTGATTGGATCAGGTGATGTCATCCCACCAATCAAATTTAGATCTGATTGCGTGAAGCAACGTGATTGGCCGGGGTGATGTGGCACTACGTGGCGCAGCAGGGTCTATATAAAGACCTATCTGCGCCCAACTTTGACAAAGCTTTCTTCTAGCCACACCCTAAGGCTGTCCCTCTCCCTCCTCCATGCCACCTTTCTTATCCTCTCTCTTCTCTCCATGCCTAAGAAAGTTGGGCCTTCATATTAGTGTAATTCAGATAAGAAAAGGCTGACAAGAAAGGAAGAAGGCAGCACTACTGCAGAGATGACTGCTAATCTTCAGAATGAGTTTTGAAGATCCTCCAAATCAAATCCAGATATAATTTTTAAAAAAAAAAGAGAAGGAGAAGATTTCTAGATCCAGTCTGAGTGGATATCGGTAGAGACCAAGCACTTGCGTGGCTAGATCCAGAACCTCAGGCAATCAGTAAGACCATCAACGAGTAATCGGATTACCCATATCAAGATAAAACTAATTTAGATTTAATTTAATTTAATTTTTTTATTTATCAAATTATAAAATTAGATCTAAAAAATATTAGATCTGATTTAGATCTAAAAAAAATTTTGAAATATGCCTCTTGATCCAATCAGATTTAAATAAATTTGACCCAGAAAATCAAAATTTTTCCTTCAACTAGTATAAGAGCCAGGTTTGCATTTAAATTTATTTAGATCTGATTTAATTTGATAAATTAGTAATTTCAGATATCACATGATATATGATTAGATCTAAAATCAAAAAATTAAAAAATTAAAATTAATTAATCTAGATCTAATATATATGAGATATATAACTAGACTAGGATAGAATTATTTTATGTGTAGTCTAGTATAATCATAATTTTTATTTAATTAAATATAATTTTTAGATTTATTTATTTACTATTTTTTGATCTTATAAAAGTTATAATCAAATCTAAAAATAAAAAATAAATTAAATTTAATTTGTTCATATGAGATATGATAGTTGTATGTGTAGACTAGTTGTAGAATAGTTCTACAAATAGATCTAGATTAAATTTTATTTGATTAGATCAAATTTAAATTTAATTTTTTAGATAATTATAAGATAATTTAGATCTAAAAGATATGCATGATAGATACATGAGATGTATATAAAATATATTTTAATTAGATCAATTTTTATATGAGATATATGCTTAGATCTAATTAGTTTTTGTAGATTAGTTGTATTTTTTATTAAGGTATTCCCCTTGACCGTCCGATCATAAGAATAAAGTTGGGTTTAAAGACCCTCTCCTTCCATCCAATGGGGTATTCTTATGATGTGTAGGGATGCTGCGCGTTCATCTTTAATCAAAAATTGAAAACTTACTTTCTACAAAATCCTAGATCCTGAAATCCAAGGATCTTATTTGCATATTTTATTTTTGAATCCTAAACTTAATTAAGAATTAATATTATGAAATATATTAGGTCTAAGATTAAAAATTTTTAAATCTAAGACATGTTCATAAAATTGGGTTTGAGCTTAGGTAGCTCAATTAGGTCTAGTGGTTGATTAAACTGAACCAAGAGTTGGTTAGATGAGATCAACAATGCTTAAATTGACCAGTCTAACAGGATTAAGTCTGGGTCAAGATCGAGTCACGTGAGTGATCGATCAAGCTAAGACCTAATTAGGTTTAGTGGTTAGAGTTTGGATTGTAGGCTAATTCGATTGGTTTTGGCTTAATAATTTGGTGTCTAAGGTAAGTTCTGATCTGAGGTGGTCAATAATCCAAGCTAACCCATGCCACTAGATTAGTCATAATGGTTATGACTATGTCAAGTCTAGTTTAATGAGACCTAAATCAAATCTTCCTAAGAAAAGATTAAGTCTAAGGTCTTCCACCATTGTAGATGTGCGGACCCTTCTTGGGGTTGATTGTTCTCAGCTGATTACAATGGCTCAGTTGCATCGAAAAGATGCAACCATGTCTAGTAGGCATTGGATGCTACTAGAGGATGAATTGGGCTCAATATTTTGGATACGATGAGAGACTCAATTAGAAATCCAATCTATGCAAATGATGGGTCTGACTTAACTAAGAAGTGGATCAATATTTTGAACATGATGAGATTCATGAATTAGAGATCAAGTTTGGGTGCATCATGATTAGAGAATTATTGAACATGAGCTGTTCACTCATTAGCTAATCAATCACCAATAACTGTTAGGTGAGGTAATGAGTCAGTTGGTGGGACCGCACCATCCACTAAAAATTAATAATCATGGAGATTTTTGTACCTCTACAGAGGAAGTGTAGGGATCCAAAAAAATATTGAGAGCTAATTTATTTAAAAATAAAATTTTTAAATAAATTAGTTAAGTCTTAATTATAATATCTAACTAGAAACTTTGACTCTCTACAGAAAAATGTCTGCATCCAATCCACTAGCACGAATCTTGGACACCCATAGACTGATCGGACCAAATTACAAGGATTGGCTTCAAAACTTCAAAATCATTTTAGATTTTGAGAAGTTAACTCATGTACTGGATCAGGACCCTCCCATCTTTTCAGCTCGTCCATCTGCTGAGCAGAGAGCATCTCTGGATAAGTGGACAGACGATGATAACAAGGTCAGATACTACATGTTGGGCTCGATGTCTGATGAACTTCAGCACCAATATAAAAATATCAGGACTGCTCACCAAATGTTGGCTCACCTACAGGAGATATTTGGTGAATAGAGTCGTGCAGCCAAGTATCAAGTCACTAAACGACTGTTCAAGGCTAAAATGCATGATGGGCAGTCAGTCCAAGATCATTGTCTGATGATGATCAAGGACATGGAAGAGCTTGAGAAGCTTGGAGTGAGGTTGGACTTGGATCTACAAAATGATATAATTCTGTAATCTTTGACTAATGCGTATGGGCAGTTCATCATGAACTACCATATGCATAAACTTCAAAACTCCTTGACTGAACTTATGAACATGCTGGCTATCGCTGAGCTTTTCATGAAAGATTCTAAAGGCTCAGTGCTTGCTATGGAACGGACTTCTTCTAAGAGAAAGTCTTTTGGAAAGAAGAAGAAGTCTGTGAAAAAGCATAAGGTGGAAGGAGGAAAGAAGAAAAAGGTAGAGCTAAAAAAGAAGGCCACTGACAAAGAAAAGTATTTTTATTGCAATAATGACGGCCACTGAAAGTAGAACTACCCTACTTACCTGGACATCCTAAAGAAGAAGGAGGCAGGTCCTTCTGGAGGTATGCTCGTTATTGAGTCTAACCTTATGGTTTCTTCTACATCCAGTTAGGTGCTTGACTCTGGTTCTAGTGCTCACTTGTGCACTTCTATGTAGGATTTTGAGGATAGCAAGAGGCTGAGGGATGGTGAGATGATCCTGCATGTCGAAAATGGAGCAAGAGTTACTGCCGTGGTCGTAAAAACATATCCTCTTCGACTACCATCTGGTTTAGACTTAGTATTGAAAGACTGTTATTATGTGCCTGCAGCAAATAGGAATTTGATTTCTGTTTCTTACATTGCATTAGAAGGCTATGTAATTAGTTTTCTAAAGGACTATTATAACATTCTTTATGAAAAAAATAAAATTGCAAGTGGTTTCCTTATTAACGGTCTTTATCAGTTACATGTTGATGTATCTATTTTTAATTTCAAGCAAAATGTGAATGCCATAAAATCAAAATGACCCAGGGATAGTCCAAATGATAGATATCTATGTCACCTAAGATTAGGTCATATAGCAGAAGATAGGATTAACAAATTAGAGAAAATCAAGCTATTGAGTCCATTGACTTTTGAGTCATATCCAATTTGTGAATCCTATCTTCATGGCAAAATGACTAAGCTCCATTTTGTAGGATATGGGGAAAGGGCCACAGATCTTCTTGCCCTAGTACATACTGATGTGTGTGAAGGGAAATCCTGATTTCTCGGTCCAGGTTCGTCCAGATCTGATTAGATCAAGAGATATATTTCAAAAAAAAAATTTTGATCTCTTCAGATCTTGATATGTTTCAGATCTGATTCTTATTATTTTAACAAATAAAATAAAACAAGATAAATTAAATCAAATTCAATTTACCTGATTTGGGTAATCCTATTACCCTGTAGATGATCCTGATTGCAGCGGAAGGTTCTGGATCTTAGCCACGCAAGTGCCTGGCCTCTACCGGTATCCACTCGGGTTGGATCTGGAGATCCTCTTCTTCTCTATCACACCTCCAAAAATCAGATCTGGATCTGATCTGGAGGATCTTCAAAACTCTTTTGAAGATCTGCAGTCGTCCTTTTGCAGCAGCGCAGCCTTCTTGCTTTTGATCGCCTTTCCTTGATCTGAATCGCACCAACCTAAGTCCAAAACACCTTTTGGACGTGGAGAGCAAGAGGAGAAGAAGTTTAGGCATGGAGAAGGAGGGGAGAGGCAGCCTTGGGGCATGGGATCTAATAGCATTAGAATTAGGGTTGGGCGCAGGGTCTTATTTATAGACCTCTTGTGATCCAACTCCTCTTCCTCTCAACCAATCACAACCCTTTGTGAAATCAGATCTAAATCTGATTGGTTGGAATAGAGACCCCTGGATTCCTCCTTAGAGGGTGCCTAAGACCAGTCAAACTGGATTCTTAGTAGAACTCTGATTGGAATCCAAAAGGGAGGTGGAGTCCTTGTCCAACAAGGACTCCTAGGCGCCTCCTACTTGGGCTCACGCCACCCTTGGCGTGCGCCCTTCTCCTTGCCAGGTTCTGGCAGGGGGACAGGCCCCCACCAGCTCTCCAATAGGTGCATGACATGTGGTCAAAAGTCAAAGGGTCAATGGTCAACGTTTGACCAGTCAAAGGTAGACTTTTGACCAAAGTCAAAGAACAAGAAATGGCAGGTGACCAAAAATGGCAGGTAATGTCTTACAAATAAGACAACCTATTCTGACTTGGACAACCTCCAGTCAGACCATATGAAGGCCTCTGATTGAGCACAAACTCCTTTGGCTCAGTCAGGACAACTTATTTATGATAGTAAAAGAAGAACGTTAGGTTCAATCGAGTGCTAGCACGATTTCCTTGAACCTAATTGAATCTCATTCAGATCAATTGAACTAGATCAGTTCAATTGATGATCACCAGATTCAAACCCTTGTTTGTGTGACCCAGTTAGGTTCAGTTCTGTATGGTAATGGGATATGTCATGATCTCTATCATCGACATCATCGAAACTCCTTTCGATGGATCAGAACTCTTCTGATTCGAACAGCTAGAATGATCGATCATCTAAATCATTCTAATTGCTCCCAAAATCCACCAGTGACACCTAGCAGTATATGGTGGCAACCCATCAGAGCTGAATGCGAACCTCTTGGTGCAGCTACCTGTGTGATTAAGTTCTTCTATCTTGAGCCCCGATCAGATTAGGGTTAAGGTGAACTCGTCAAACCCTAGTCTCTGTCATATGATGTAATCATTCGATTCGAGTCCAATGTGAAAATCTAAATAGAAACTCTTTCTATTATTTCACTCTACCATGGCCATGGATTTCTGGACTTGATTCTCATGATCATCATAGGGCTGCTCCTCTACCACCGAGGTAGATAGATTCCATCTTGATGCAATCCAGTTCCTACAATGAACATGCTATAGCCAACATACACCTCAGGGTTCCATATGGCTAGGAGACCGAGTAATGGTGTAGTCAAACTATAACACCCTCAAGGTGAACTGCCGATGCATCTCAGGTCAAAGAACCAGACACACTACTGCAGCATCGAGTCAGTCATTGACGAGAAGGTAGACTTCCTAATGACTACTCGAGGTGGTCACGCTCAGTGCCCTCGTTCTCTAACGAGTACCTGTACTCTCGCTCCGGTGTCTCCACACCGTAGACTCAAGACTCATCTACTAAAGAGAAGCGATCGTACACCAACCTTCCGGATCAATCACCATCCTCGTGATGATCCTATGGTCGGGAGCATGTTTATGAGTTAATAATGATTATTCATGTCTTAAATTTTCAACTCTTGAAAATATGAATTATCATTACCATTAACTCAAAGGATGTATCACAGACACTAAATACACATATGTGATAGAAAATAACCCATTTTATTAATTATAGTCAAAATTATAATTTTGCCCCTAGAAGTGTATTACAAGTGTCAGCCAATTCTGGCTTCTAGGGCACATATATCTAACAATCTCCCACTTGTCCTAAAGCCAATTGGCTACAAGTCTAAGTCCCATCTTCTCAAGGTGGGCTTCGATCTTCTGCTGGCCCAACGGCTTTGTAAGTGGGTCTGCCACATTATCTGCGGAGTTGACTCTCTTGACCTCAACGTAACCTTTCTCAAGGTAATCGCGGATGAGATGATATCGCCGCTCAATGTGCTTGGACTTCTGGTGAGACCTCGGCTCCTTAGCAAGGGCTATGGCGCCATTGTTGTCGCAGTAAAGAGGAATGGCATCTGATGGCATTACTCCAATTTCTGCAGCAAACTTCTTGTACCAGAATGCTTCCTTTGCAGCCTCTGATGCAGCTATATATTCTGCTTCCATGGTGGAATCTGCTATCACAGTTTGCTTGGAACTCTTCCAGCTGACAGCTCCACCATTGCACACAAACAGACTTCCAGATGTCGACTTTCGATCATCTATATCGGACATGAAGTCCGAGTCTGTGTATCCCTGGACTTGGAGTTCTCCATTACCAAAGACCAACATCATATCCTTAGTTCTTCTCAAGTACTTAAGGATACATTTCACAGAAGTCCAGTGTTCTTCACCTGGATTTGACTGATATCTGCTTGTGACACTCACAGCATGGGCTATATCAGGTCGTGTACATAGCATGGCATACATGAGGCTCCCTATTGCAGAAGCATAAGGGATCTTGCTCATGCGTTCTATTCCTCAGGTGTGCTGGGGCACATCTTCTTGGAAAGATGAATACCATGTCTGAAGGGTATTAATCCCCTCTTAGAGTTTTCCATACTAAACCTCTTTAGTACTTCCTCTATGTACATCTTCTGTGAAAGTCCTAGCATCCTATTCGGTCTATCCCTATAGACCTTAATTCCTAGAATAAAGGATGCTTCACCTAGGTCTTTCATGGAGAATTCCTTGGACAACCACATCTTGACTGATGTCAACATGGGAATATCATTCCCAATAAGGAGGATGTCATCCACGTACAATACGAGGAAGACAACAGCGCTCCCACTGACCCTTTTGAAAACACATGGTTCCTCTTCATTTTTGATGAAACCAAACTTTTTGATCACATCATTGAAACGAGTGTTCCAGCTCCGAGATGCTTGCTTAAGTCCATATATGGACCTTTGCAGCTTGCAAACCTTGTGATCAGTATCACTGGATGTGAAACCTAGCGGCTGTTCCATATAGATATCTTCCTCAAGATATCCATTTAGGAATGCCGTTTTCACGTCCATTTGCCATATTTCATAATCGAAATAGGCTGCAACAGCAAGCAATGTGCGGATGGATTTTAGCATAGCTACTGGGGAAAAGGTATCCTGATAGTCAATGCCTTCGCGTTGACTATAACCTTTTGCCACCAGTCTAGCCTTGAATGTCTCCACATTCCCATCTGCACCAATCTTTCTCTTGAAGATCCATTTACACCCAATAGGTACTATACCTTCTGGTGGATCTACCAAGGTCCAGACTTGGTTTGAGTGCATCGAGTCAATCTTCTGACTTCATTGCCTCAAGCCATTTCTCGGAGTCGATATCTGATATCGCCTCGTTGTAGGTTTTGGGATCATCACCATGAGCACCATTACCTATGAGGAACATTTCCTCTACATCCTCTGAAATAATACCTAAGTATCTTTCAGGGGGACGGGAAACTCTTTCCGATCTACGAGGTGGAGGAGGTAGTGTTCTTATTGGCTCAACCTGATTTGGTTCCACTTGGTCCTTAGCTCGTTCTGCTTGTGAGACTTTCTCATCAAGCTTAATCTGCTTTCCAATGCCACTATCTTGAATAAACTATTTTTCAAGAAATATGGCATGTCGACTCACAATCACATTGTGGTCTTCTGGAATGTAGAAATAGTATCCTAATGACTCTTTAGGATATCCTATGAATCGAGCTCTAAAGGACCTAAACTCTAACTTGTCCGCTTGTTGTCTTTTGACATGAAGCCGGACAACCCCAAATTCTGAGATGACTCAGACTTGGTTTCTTACCGTGCCATATCTCATACGGTGTGGTAGGAACGGTTTTAGAGGGAACCCTATTCAGTAAATAGATTGAAGTTAATAATGAATGTCCCCAAAGAAAATCAGGGAGGTCTGTGAAGCTCATCATGGATCGAACCATATCCAATAGAGTCCGATTTCTCCGTTCTGAAACCCCGTTGAGTTGAGGTGTTCCTGGTGGAGTCCATTGAGAGACTATGCCATTTTCCTTAAGATAGTCTAGGAATTCCCGGCTAAGGTATTCACCTCCTCGATCTGATCGAAGAACCTTAATGGGTTTTCCAGTTTGTTTTTCTACTTCATGTCTGAATTCTTTGAACTTTTCAAAAGGCTTCAGACTTGTGTCTCATAAGATACACATACCCATACCTAGACAGATCATCGGTAAAGGTAATGAAGTAGACAAAATTGCCTCTAGCCGGCACATCGAAATGGGCCGCACACATCAGTATGTACTAGGGCAAGGAGATCTGTGGCCCTCTCCCCATGTCCAACAAAAGGGAGTTTAGTCATTTTGCCTTGAAGACAAGATTCACAAGTTGGATATGACTCAAAAGTCAATGGACTCAATAGCCCATTTTTCTCCAATTTGTTAATCCTATCTTCTGCTATATGACCTAATCTCAGGTGCCATAGATATCTGTCGTTTGGACTATCCCTAGGTCGTTTGGCATTCACGTTTTGCTCGATAGTTAAAACAGGTACATCAATATGCAACTGATAAAGACCATTAACAAGGAAACCATTTGCAATTTTATTTCTTTCATAAAGAATGTTACAATGGTCCTTAAAGAAGGTGATCACATAACCTTCTTGTGCTAAGCATGAAACAGAAATCAAATTCCTGCTAGCTGCAGGCACATAATAACAGTCTTTTAAAACTAAGTCTAAACCAGATGGTAATCGCAAGAGGGTATGTTCCCACGGCTACTGCAGCAACTCTTGCTCCATTACCGACGCGTAGGATCATGTCT
Source organism: Cocos nucifera (assembly GCA_006176705.1). Taxonomy (NCBI): domain Eukaryota; kingdom Viridiplantae; phylum Streptophyta; class Magnoliopsida; order Arecales; family Arecaceae; genus Cocos; species Cocos nucifera. The sequence continues at coordinate 89,063 of QRFJ01004994.1, read as the reverse complement.
CCATCCCTCAGCCTCCTGCTATCCTCAAGACCCTGCATAGAAGTGCACAGATGAGCACTAGAACCAGAGTCAAGCACCCAACTGGATGCAGAAGAAACCGTAAGGTTAGACTCAATAACGAGCATACCTCCAGAAGGACCTTCCTTCTTGTTCTTCAGGGTGGCCAGGTAAGTAGGGCAGTTCCGCTTCCAATGGCCGTCGCTGTTGCAATGGAAACACTTTCCTTTGCCATCGACCTTCTTCTTCGGTTCTGCCTTCTTCTTCTTTGATCCTTCTACCTTTTGCTTTTTCACAGACTTCTTTTTCTTTCCATAAGACTTTCTTTTGGAAGAAGTCCGTTCCATAGCAAGAACTGAGCCTTTAGAACCTTTCATAGAAAGCTCAGCGGTAACCAGCATATTCATCAACTCGGCCAAGGAATTTTGAAGTTTATGCATGTGGTAATTCATGATGAATTGCCCATATGCATCAGTCAAGGATTGCAGAATAATATCGTTCTGCAGATCCAAGTCCAACTTCACACCGAGCTTCTCAAGCTCTTCCATGTCCTTGATCATTGTCAGACAGTGATCTTGGACTGACTGCCCATCACGCATCTTAGCCTTAAAAAGTCATTTTGTGACTTGATATTTGGCTGCGCGACTCTGTTCACCAAACATCTCCTGCAGGTGAGCCAACATTTGGCGAGCAGTCCCGATATCTTCATGTTGGCGCTGGAGCTCATCAGACATCGAGCCCAACATGTAGTATCTGGCCTTATTGTCTTCGTCAATCCATTTTTCCAGAGACGCTCTCTGTTCAGTGGATGGACGAGCTGGTAAGGTGGGAGGGTCCTGGTCCAAAACATGTGTTAACTTCTCTGAACCCAAAACAATTTTGTAGTTCCTGAGCCAATCTTTATAATTGGGTCCAGTCAGTCTATGTGTGTCTAGGATACGTGCCAGTGGGTTGGACGCAGACATTTTCCTGTAGAGAGTCAAAGATTCTAGTTAGATACTGTAATTTTGACTTGACCAATTTGTTTAGGGATTTTATTTTTAAACAAATTAGCTCCCACTATTTTCTCGGATCCCTACACTCCCTCTGTAGAGATGCGAAAATCTCCGCGATTGATGATTTCTAGTGGGTGGTGCGGTCTCACCAACTGACTCATCACCTCACCTAACAGTTATTGGTGATGGGTTAGCCAATGAGTGAACAACTCTTGTTCAATGATTCTCTAATCATGGTGCACCCAAACTTGGTCTCTAATTCATGAATCTCACCGTATCCGGAATATTGATCCACTCCTTAGTTAAGTCAGACCCACCATTTGCATAGACTGGGTTCCTAATTGGGTCTCTCACCGTATCCGGAAATATTGAGCCCAACTCATCCTCCAGCCCATAGCATCCAATGCCTAATAGACATGGTTGCGTCTTCCCGGTGCAACTGAGCCACTGTATCCAGCCGAGAACAATCAACCCCGGGAAGGGCCCGCACGTCTACAATGGTGGAAGACCTCGGACTTAATCTTTTCTTAGGGAGAATTGATTCAGGTCTCATTAAACTAGACTTGGCTTAGTCATAACAATTATGACTAACCTAGTGGCATGGGTCAGCTCGGATTATTGACCACCTCAGATCAGAACTGTGTCAACAGATATGGCCAGGTAAGTGAGACCGGTGGAAGGAATATGCCGTTAACTCGCACAAGAACGCATTCAGGTCGAGTAGCTTCCAATTAAAAACCAGTCGGTCGTCTGTGCCAAACTTACCTTAGACACCAAATTGTTGAGTCAGAACCAATTGGGTTAGCCTACAATCCAGACTCTAACCTCTGAGCCTAATTAGGTCTTGCTTGATCGTGACTCGATCTTGACCCAGACTTAATCCTATTAGGCTGGTCAATTTAAGCATTGTTGATCCCATCTAACCAACTCTTGATTCGGTTTGATCAACCGCTTAGACCTAATTGAGCTACCCAAGCCCGAACCCAGTATTATGAATATGTCTTAGATCTGAAATTCTCAATTTTAGACCTAATTAATATTCCATAAACTTAATTCTTAATTAAGTTGGGTTCATAAACAAAATATGCACAATAAATCCTAGGGTTTCAGGATCTAGGGTTTTGCAGAAAGTAAGTTTTGGGTTTCTGATTAAGGACGAACACGCAGCACCCCTACACGTCATAAGAACACCCCATCGAATGGGAAGAGAGGGCCTTTAAACCCTTCTTCGTTCTTATGACCGGACGGCCAAGAGGAACGCCTTAATCAGGAACATGTAAATACTACAAAACAGTTATAGATCTATATCATATATCTCATATACAAATTTAGATCTAATCAAGGCATATTTTGCATACATCTCATGTATCAAATCATGCATGTTTTCAGATCTAAATTATCTCATAATAATCTAAAAAATTAGATTTAAATTGATCTAATCAAAATAAATTCTAATCTAGACAATTATGTAGAACTATTCTACAACTAGTCTAGACATGCATCTAATCATATCTCATATGATATTTAAAATTAAATAATTTTTATTTGCTGTTTATCAGATGTTATTATAACACTTATAATATCAGAAAAATAGTAAATAAGAAGATCTAAAATATGATTTAATCAGATTAAATCAAAGACATGCAAAACTATTCTATAGAACTATTCTATTTTAGAAAACTAAGTCATGCTATCCTCCATGTTCTTTAGATCCAAATCATTTAATTTTAATTTTTCTAATTTCAGATCTGATACATCTATGTGAACATTGAAATCAACTTTTAAATTTTTAATTAAAAATAAAATTAAAATCAGATCTAAACAATTTAGAAACCATGGCTCTGATACCAGTTGAAGGGAAAATCCTGATTTCCCGGTCTAGGTTCGTCCAGATCTGATTAGATCAAGAGATATATTTTCAAAAATTTTTTCTTGATCTCTATCAGATCTTGATATGTTTCAATCTGATTCTTATTATTTAACAATAAAATAAAACAAGATAAATTAAATCAAATTCAATTTACCTGATTTGGGTAATCCTATTACCGCTGTAGATTGATCTGATTGCACGGAAGGTTCCTGGATCTTAGCCACGCAAAGCGCCCTGGCCTCTACGGTATCCACTCAGGTTGGATTGGAGAATCCTCTTCTTCTCTATCACACCTTCTAAAAATCAGATCTGGATCTGATCTGAGGATATCAAAACTCTTTTAAAGATCTGCAGTCCATCCTTTTGCAGCAGCGCATGCCTTCTTGCTTTTGATCGCCTTTCCTTGATCTGAATCGCACCAAACTAAGTCCAAACACCTTTTGGACGTGGGAGCAAGAGAGAAGAATTTAGGTGTGGAGAAGGAGGGGAGAGGCAGCCTTGGGGCTATCTAATAGCATTAGAATTAGGTTGGGCGCAGGGTCTTATTTATAGACCTCTTGTGATCCAACTCCTACTTTCCTCGCACCAATCACAACCCTTTGTGAAATCAGATCTAAATCTGATTGGATTGGATATAGAGACCCTGATTCTCCTAGAGGGTGCCTAAGACAGTCAAACTGTTCTTAGTAGAACTCTGATTGGAATCCAAGAAGAGGTGGAGTCTTCCAACAGGACTCCTAGGCGCCTCCCTACTGGGCTCACGCCACTCTGGCGTGCGCCCTTTCCTGCCAATCGGAGGGGGACAAGCCCTATCAGCTCTCCAAATAGTGCATGACATGTGGTCAAAGTCTAAGGGTCAATGGTAACGTTTGACCAAGTCAAAGGTACTTGACAAAAGTCAAAGAACAAGAAATGGCAGTGACAAAAATGGCAGGTAATGTCCTTACCAAATTAAGAACCCTTTTCTGACTTGGACAACCTCAGTCAACATATGAAGGCTCTGATTGAGCACAAACATCTTTGACTCAGTCAAGACAACTTATTATGATAGTAAAAGAAGAAAATTAAGTTCAATCGTGCTAGCAGATTTCCTTGAACCTAATTGAATCTATTCAATCAATTGAATAGATAGTTAATTGATGATCACCAAGATCAAACCTTTTTTGTGGACCCAGTTAGGTTCAGTTCTTATGGTAATGGGATATGTCAGTGATCTCTATCATAACATCATCGAAACTCCTTTCGATGGTCAGAACTTCTTCTGATTCGAACAGCTAGAATGGTCGATCATCTAAATCTTCTAATCTACTCAAAATCCACCAGTGACACCTAGCAGGTATATGGTGGCAACCCATCAGACTGAATGAACCTCTTGGTGCAGCTACCTGTGTGATTAAGTTCTTCTATCTTGAGCCCCGATCAGATTAGGGTTAAGGTGAACTCGTCAAACCCTATTCTTCATATGATGTAATCATTCGATTCGAGTCCATGTGAAAATTAAATAGAAATCTTTCTATTATTTCACTCTACCATGGCCATGGGTTTCTGATTTGATTCTCATGATCATCATAGGGCTACTCCTCTACCACCGAGGTAGATAGATCCATCTTTGATGCAATCAGTTCCTACAATGAACATGCTATAGCCACATACACCTCAGAGTTCGCATATGCTAGGAGACCGAGTAATGGTGTAGTCAAACTATAACACCCTCAAGTGAACTGCCGATGCATCTCAGTCAAAGAACCAGACACACTAACTGCAGCATCGAGTCAGTCATTGACGAGAAGGTAGACTTCCTAATGACTACTCGAGGTGGTCATGCTCAAGTCCTCGTTCTCTAACGAGTACTTACTCTCGCTTCGGTGTCTCCACACCGTAGACTCAAGACTCATCTACTAAAAGAGAAGCGATGTACACAACCTTCCGGATCAATCACATCCTTCGTGATGATCCTATGGTCGGGAGCTGTTTATGAGTTAATAATGATATCATGTCTTAAATTTTCAACTCTTGAAAATAGAATTATCATTCCATTAACTCAAAGGATGTATCAAGACACTAAATACACATGTGTGATAGAAAATAACCCATTTATTATTTATAGTCAAAAATTAATAATTTTGCCCTAGAAGTGTATTACAAGTGTCAGC
>QRFJ01004994.1:0-84023 GCA_006176705.1 Cocos nucifera | reverse complement strand
AAAATTATAATTTTGACTAAAATAATAATGGGTTATTTCTATCACATATGTGTATTTAGTATCTATGATACATCCCTTGAGTTAATGGCAATGATAATTCTTATTTTCAAGAGTTGAAAATTTAAGATGAATTTTTATTATTAACTCATAAAATGCTCCTGACCGTAGGATCATCATGAGGATGATGATTGATCCAGAAGGTTAGTGTACAATTACTTCTTTATAGTAGATGAGTCTTGAGTCTATGGTGTAGAGATACCAGAGCGAGAGTATAGATACTCGTTAGAGAGTGAGGGTACTGAGCGTGACCACCTCGAGTAGTCATAAGAAATTCTACCTTCTAGTCGATGACTGACTCGAAGCTGCAGTGGTTTGTCTGGTTCTTTAATCTGAGGTGCATCGACAGTTCATCTTGAGGGCGTTATAGTTTGACTACACCATGACTCGATCTCCTAGCCATTCGAAATCTTAAGGTGTATGTTGGCTATAGCATGTTCATTGTAGGAATTGGATTGCACCAAGATGGAATCTATCTACCTCGGTAGATGAGGAACAGCCCTATAATGATCATAAGAATCAAATCCATAAGCCCATGGCCATGATAGAGAGTGAAATAATAGAAAGAGTTTCTATAAGGTTTTCACATCGGACTTGATCAATGATTAAATCATATGATAGAAATTAGGGTTTGACGAGTTCACCTTAACCCTAATCTGATCGGAGCTCAAGATAGAAGAACTTAATCACACAAGTAGCTGCACCAAGAGATTCATTTTTAATTTTGATGGATTGCCACCATATACTGCTAGGTGTCACTGGTGGATTTTGAGAGTAATTAGAACGATTTAGATGATCGACCATTCCAGTTGTCTGAATCAGAAAAGTTCTGATCCATCGAAAGAAGTTTCGATGATGTTGATGATAGAGATCACTACATATCCCATTATCATATAGAACTCAACCTAACTGGATCATACAAATAAGGATTTGGATCTGGATATCATCAATTAAACTAACTCAATTCAATTGATTTGAATTAGATTCAATTAGGTTCAAGAAAATCGTGCTAGCAGACGATTGAACCTAACATTCTCCTTTTTCTATCATTATAAATTATCTTGACTGAGTCAAATATGTTTGTGCTCATTCAAGTACCTTTACCTGATTTGACTAAAGCTTGTCCAAGTCAGAAAAGGGTTATCTTAATTTATGAGATAAATTTGAGATAATACCTGCCATTTTTCATCATCTACTAATTCTTGTCCTTTGTCCTTTGACTTTGGTCAAACATTGACTTTGACCCTTAGACATCTGCCTATGTGTCATGCACTTATTGGAGAGCAGATAGGGGCTTGTCCCCTTACTTGATTTTGGAAAGAAAGGGGTGCACACCTAGGATGGCGTGCACCCATGGATAGGGACACCTGGAGTCCCATACGGATGGGACTCCAAGTTGCTTCTTGGATTCAAACTAGGTGACCCTCACCTATAGACTTTGATCAATCTTAGACACAACCTAAGGATGAATCCATGGGTCTTTCATCTGATTAGATCAGGTGATATCATCCAATCAATCAGATTTAGATCTGATTGCACGAAGCAACGTGATTGGCTGGGGCGATGTGGCACTGCATGGCGCAGCAGGGTCTATATAAAGACCTGTCTGTGCCCAACTTTGATAGAGCTTTCTCCTAGCCATGCCCCAAGGCTGCCCTTCTCCTTCCTCCATGCCACCTTTTTGATCCTCTCTCTCCTCTTCACATCCAAGAAAGTTGGGCCTTCAGATTAGTACGATTCGGATAAGAAAAGATTGACGAAAAAGGAAGAAGGCAGTACTTCTGCAGAGACGACTGCTGATCTTCAGAAGAAATTTTAAAGATCCTCTAAATTAGATCTAGATCTAATTTTTGAAGAAAAGAAAGAGAAGGAGAAGATCTCTAGATCCAATCTGAGTGGATATCGATAGAGGCCAGGCGCTTGCATGACTAGATCTAGAACCTCAGGCAATCAGCAAGATCATCAACGGATAATCAGATTACCCATATCAAGGTAAAATTAATTTAAATTTAATTTAATTCAATTTTTTTATTTATCAGATCATAAAACTAGATCTAAAAAATATCAGATCTGATTTGAATCTAAGAGAAAATTTTTGAAATATTTCTCTTGATCCAATCAGATTTGAATGAACCTGATCCGGAAAATCAAAATTTTTCCTTCACTAATGTGCCTCTATAGCTATGATAAGAATAGGAGGAGGATCTCATCCTAACATGAGTAAAATTGAAGATCTCATTAACTTAAGATAAGATAAGAAAAGAGGCCTTGACAACGATCCTAATATGTCCCTATAGCCATGTTAGAAATAGGAGGACCTCATCCTAACATAAGCAAAGTCGGAGGCCTCATTAGCTTAAGATGAGATGAGGAAAGAGGTCCTGACAACAGTCCTAATATGCCCCTACAGTAGTGTCAGAAATAGGAGGTGAACCTCATCCTGATTGAGAAAAGTAGAAGACCTCGTTGACCTAAGATGAGGTGAGGGGAGAGGCCCCGACAATGGCCCTAACGTGCCCCTACGCAATGTTAGGAATAAGGAGAGAACCTCATCCTAATGCAAGTAAATCCAAGAATCTTGCTAACCTAAGCCAAGAAAAAAAGGTGGCCATCTAGTGGTCCCAAACGAACCCCCAACCTAAAGTAAAGGAAGGAAGAAATCCTATCACCAATCCTCACATGCATTTCTCCTATGACTACCCGATCGTATGAGATACAAGAAGAAAAATCATACCCAGATCCATGAAAAGAACCTCGGATAGGTATCCACAATAACCACTTCATCGAAAGACAACACAAAAGAAAGACAAAGAGAAGAAAATGAAGACACAAGCAAGCATTGAGTTCATGTAAGGTGAATAATGATGAAAAAAGATACCATCTTATTATAAATATAAGTTCATTACAAGCAAAATAAAGATCGGCAAGATCGATTACATGAAAAGAAAGAAGGAGAAAGATCAAAATCTTAAGATGGATCGAACTCCTCAAATTTTGGGCTGTCGACCCCATCCATCACCAAAGCCTGCTTCAACCTTAAGATCTCTTCCTCAAGCTCTTTCTTTTTTAGTAAACCATCTATGTACATTCTATTAACATGTTAAAACTTGCCTTCAAGCTCTCATCGCTGCTTCCTCAAGACTTTGGACTCGGCCTCTGCATTCTTAATGACTTGCTACTCATAGGTCAGCTTCAACCATTGCACCTCGATCTTTTCTCCCTGACCAACTCTAAAAGCTCGCCGACAATCCCCCTCAAAGCGGTAATCTCCTCCCACTTCTTTCTTGTGCCAGCTTGGTAGCTATCATTCAGCTATTTCTAGAGTCGAGCTATTTCACCATTGGCAGCATGAAGCTTTTGCTCGAGTTTAGATATCCTCTCACTCCAACCTAATCGATAGGTATCATAAATAAGCTCAGCATCGTGTAACTATTTTTGAAACATGAAGAACTTCTTCGACCAGTCCCACTCATATCACGCTTTATCAGAGGACCATGGTAAACTTTCTTTCAGCAATTGGATCTTCTTCTTCGTCATTTTAAGCTCGATTTCGAGGGAGTTGATCTTCGCTGTTAACACCCAAGACTTGCAGTTGGCATTTTTCTTGAGTTCGGCGAGCTCTCTCTCAAAAATGCCCTTTTGGATGTCGAAGTCTGTGGAGTCCTTCATGTGCAAATTTTGGAGGTGAGTGACCTCTTTGGTCGCCTCCAAAGCATTTTTTCGAGAAGCCTGAATGTCATCCTCCATCCTCTTCAACTTCTTCTTTAGATGGTGGACTTCCTTCCTCAAGCTTTTTATTAAGGACTTCAGTAGAACTCCCTGAGGTAAGGAGTCGGCATCAATCGGAGATGGCAGGTTATGGCTCTGATTATTGGAGGAATTCTGCATAACACATGGCACAACACAAATATAAAGAAAGGTATAGACAAAAATAAATTCACTTTCATTTAACTACAAGCTTCCAAGTATAAGGTAAGCAAATGAAGAAATAAAAAGAAAGTACAATCACTCGAGGTTCTCAACCTCAGGGGGAGCTGGGGCAGACGAGGTCTCGGGCATCTCCACGGCAAGCTCTGACGGACCGACGGCAGGCTCGGTGGGGGAAAGATCGACCATAATGGTGGACGAACTGGCTCCTTTGCAGGGCTCCTCCTCTTCCTCTAGGAATTTAAGGTCAAATTTGGGGAATCTCTAGGCCATCCTGCCTTCGCAGAGCTCGAAACCTTTGATGAACGCCTTCTGACCGAAGGCGATGTTCAGATCCTTCATTTTGGAGGTCTTGAACTTCTCCATAATGTGGGCTGCTGCCTTTGAAATGGACTTCACCATTCGGGCCTCCAGCTCGATGACCTTTATCTTGGCCTCCTTCTCTTTCTCCTCTAAAGTCAGTGCTGCCCTGAGTCCGGATGAGATGAACTCCTCCTTCTGAAGTGCACCATGAAGGCTCTCATTTTCCACCGTGAGGCACTCAGCCTCGATAGCACTTCCCTGTAGGTGATTGATCTCGGCTTGAAGATCCTCCTGGACCTTCAATGCCTCTACCTCCTGGCGATCTGCCCTCCTAAGGTGGGCAAGTATGTGGTGGCCCAACTGCCATGGACAAATCATAGTAAGGTAAAGAAAAGAAGGAAGAAAAATAAAAAAGAAATGCAATAAGATGATTACCTTAAGAAAAGTCCCAAGGAAGTTCCAGACGAACTTCATCCAATCAAGATTGACTAGACGATCCACCGCTTCTGGCAGGGCGAACTTGTCAGTTAAATCTTGGATAATCTCCAGATTGTCAAAGGGGTCCACCCCCTTGTCATCACCATCGCTACTGCTAAGCTCACCCAAATGGGCCTTGCGGGCTACCTTCACAACTACTAACTTTTATTTCTTCTTCTTGTTCTCCTTATCGGCAAAGGATTTCGGTGCACGCTCCTCGGAGGAAAGATTCTCAAACTCAAAGGGAAGAGATCCCCCTTCGATAGCATCAACGTGGGCGATTAGAATGGTCGGGATGACCTCATCTCTTGGGTGGACCTCAAGGGCTGCATCAGTAGTGGCAGGAGCCGTAGGGTCGGAGGCACCGACCTTCTCCCAGTTCGAACTCTCGCTCGGGGTCTTCTCCTTCCTCTTCTTCTGGGCATAAAGACCATTGGTGAGCCTTTCTACGATGCCAGCATTCATCTTTATAACAAAGAAAAAATTACAGTCAGGCAAGATACATATGTAATCTCATAAGAATTCATATATATACAAATGCACTTAATAACAGAAGGATCAAGAGGGCTCAGGCCAAGGTTGAACAAGGTCTGCTCCTTCAGAAGGTCGAAAAGGAGAGGAGCTCGGTATACCTTAAGTTTGTTAAAAGACTCGATCGACTCCATCCAAACTAGGAGCTCGATGGACTGATTTTCGAAGAAAGACCAAGTATCAAGATCAGGCATCGGACAAAGAAGTACTTTTTCTTTTAGTTATGAATGGAAGAAGGGGCACCTTTCAGTAACCCCTTCTTATCGAACTAGGAGAAAAGGTACCACCAATCCTTTGTGAAAGGATGGCATTTGAAGGTGTAGAAATTTTGAAAGAGTGAAACTATTGATTGAACTTCGATCAGATGATAGAAAGAAAGAAAACCAATGATGAACCAAAAGAAGTTTGGTGCGATGGAAGCTAAGAAAATATTCAAGAAGCGAAAAAGCATGATAATAAAAGATGGAAGTGAAAGTTGAAGCCCGACGTATAAGGCTTCCAGATACAAATAAAATCGATCGGTTGGAGGTGAACTAGCACGATCATTTGACCCGAAGATCTCAAGATCGTACTCCGATGGGATACCATACTATATCCTAAATCAGGGAGAGGTCATTTGGAGTAAGGATAGAAGGAATGGTGTCCAAAATAAAAGGCTGATAGAACATGTTCTCAAGCTCAATCTTGGCCAGGAAGGCAGGATCTAGGAAGGCCGATCCGAAAGAGCTCCAAGAATCGATAGATTGGAAAGTTTTAGAAGACATCCAGATCGAGTAAACCCCCAAAAGATCTTCAAAAAGCAGGAAAAAATGAAATGCAAAAACTTGTACGAAAAAATTGAAAGAACAAGTAAAAAAGGCAAGAATAATTAAAAATAGGTGTTGAGAGGCTGATCTAAGTTGATTAGGAATGACAAAGAGACAATGGATGCGACGAGAATCGGATGGAGGAACGCCTAGAACCAGGGAAGATGAAGGGAGGAATTAAAAATCTCGAATGGAAGAAGAGCAGGTGCCGAAGGAAGAAGAAGACTCAAGCAAGTATGAATTTTAGAGGTAGAAGAAGGCCTTAAATAGCTAAGGAGAGTCCAAGACGATTATGATGGCAGATCTCATTCAGTCAAACCGTGAGTGCCACGTGTCCCACTCATCATGGCAGAGTAATGGCTATGAGCGAATCCTTAATTGCACCATGCCTGGGGTAGTATTATAGTGGAAAAGCCGAAGGGCTATCTTCTCGAACTCACTTCGAATATAAAGAGCTTCGATGCCAGCATGGTAAATGCCAAAATGTCTCATCCTAACGATTGCAAGAAGCTAAAAAGAACTTTAGCAATTGCATCTATACTTCCTTCCTTCGAATTTTGAACTCAAGAGTGGGAGGACTATTGTTGGGGATAAACCCGCTCCTGTCGAAGTTTAGCTAGATATCTGATCACTGAATGATTCCATTCGATAGCGACAACCAAGATTGAGTCTCGATCGAATTTGCAAGATCCCTTCAGACTTCGTCCAGATGAGCTTGAATAGTAGGGGTGGCCAAGCTCCTCCACCCCAGACAGTCATGCCTCTTTTGATAGAACTTCCTCTAGACGAGCTTCCATGCTCTGTTGAGAGTTTTGAACTTCTCCACCAGTCAAACTCCTTCTGGAGTTCTCCTTCAGCTGGACTTCTCCATCAATCGAACTCCTCCAAACTTCTTCTTCAGCTGGACTTCTCCACCTATCGAACTCCTCCCGGACTTCTTCTTCCATCGAACTCCTTCCGACTGCCCAGAAGGATCTCAACATCGACTCTCAATATGGCGAATAATGATCCACGCACAGCTGATCTTGAGAACCTTCGAGCTCCTCTAGAACAACATCAGTGAGGGATGCTCCATCGCCTACAGTCATCCCATCCAAACTTTGGCTGGCACGTCACGACAACAAATACTATCCTCTATAACAAACTCCATGTGGCCCTGAATGATCTACTACCAAACGGTTATGGCTGTCACTATCAATTTGTTATAGGCTCCGCCTATATAAGAGATCCTCTAGATATTCTTTTTAGAGAAAGCTCTTGATCTCTTTCTAAAAATACTACTAAAATCTTTCTAAGCACTCCATTTCTATTGGTCGAAAGAGCTAACTTGATCGTCAGAGGGTCTTGCCAAAGCCACCACCCTTGACTCTGCACTAGACTTATTTTATAGGTCACCGACAGCGACATCACCTTCTCCGACTCCAACCTTGATTTTGATGACAATCAGATTTCACACCAATAGTGAGTATACCATATCTGATTTTGAACATGGAGAAATTAGATGATAGGCAAATCTTTATTTCTTACAATGCTGGAATATCATTTTCGATTAAGAGAACTTCATCCATAGACAATATAAAAAATAATACTATAGAATATTTTGTCCAATTACAAATGCAGGGTTTGTGTTTGTTCATAACAAAGACATACGTTCAAAACATATGTTCGAAAACTGAGATAATAGCCAAACAGACTTTATAGGTCTTTACCTTCTTGTCTGCGCTACTCTGATCCTTTTAAAAATCCATTCACATCTAATAGATTTTATTTCTTCAGATGAATCAACTAGTGTCCACACACTATTAATTTTCATGAACTTCAATTTGGATTATGTGGCTCCAAGCCACTTCTCAGATTCAAACCACTACATTATATTCCTATAGGTGATCGGATCCTTGTTGTTCTCATCGAGCTTAACAGAATTGCCATCCCGAATCTAGATACTGAAGTATCTATTTGGCTAATGCGGTACTCTATCAAATCTCTTTAAAGATGATACTTTAATGGACTCTGAATTTGATCTGATCAAATCTGGTTCTGTAGGTTTACTAGATTATGTCGGTTTATTTTCTACCAGTCAAACTTTCTCAAGTTCAACTTGACAGGCATCAATTTCTTCTCTAAGAAACTTCTTTTCAAAAGGAATAACAATCTACTGATGAACATCTTATGTTCTTCAGTATGGTAGAATTAATAACCCTCAAATACCTATTGGACCAGGATCCAAGTTTATCTATATACAAATCTTTGACATAGGCCAATCAACTCCAAACTCGAAGATGAGAGAATCTAGGTCTACGTCCAATCCATATCTCATATGGAGTCACTACAATAAATTTATTCGGTATAATTCAGAGTAAAATAAGTAGTCACAACAGCACAACCCTAAAATAGGCAGACAAATAAATCCTATCATGAATTAAACCATGTCTAACAAAGCTCAACTTCTTCTTTCAGATATACTATATTCTGAAAATTAATCCACTGAGAGAGAATTCTATTCTTTTCTAGATATGTTACAAACCTACTGGATAAGTATTCACTTCTTCGATCTGATTGGAGAGTTCTAATATCTTTTCTAGTTTATTTTTTATTTTATTATTGAATTATTTGAACATTTCAAATGATTCAGACTTATGTTTCATAAGATGCAACATATGCCATACCTAGATAGGTCGTCTGTAAACATAACGAAATATTAATATCTTTCTTCTGGCACTTAAGTGTTCATAGGTCTACATACATCACTATGTATGAGACTTAGAACTTTATCGGCTCCTTTCATCCCTTTTCTATTAAAAGATAACTTTTGTCATCTTTCCTAAGGAAGACAAGACTTCACAAGCTATGGCAATAATTCATAATCATTGACTGTCGAGGATTTTTCTCTCAAGCTAATCCATTTATCCTGTTCTTGTCAAGATGACTAAGTCTATAATGCCAAAGATAGACATCTATGACATAATCTAACTAGGATGTTTATTAAATATGTACATTACACTTAGTAGATTGTATAAATATTAAATATTATTTTTATTATTTATATATTATTATAATATTATTCATAATAATATTACAATAATCTTCTTTATTGATAAATGATAACCATCTTTGACTAAAAGGCCAATAGAGATCATATTTATCATAAATGATGGACAATGGTGACAATCACTCAAAATAACATCTTTTGAAAATAAGCTTGATAATTTTTAAAGCTAGGATTGGAATTGAACTTCCATCCCAAGTTTAGGTATTTCTCAACATTTTCCAATATTCCACTTACCTAAAATTCTTGCAACAAATTATATAGGACTCCCAGTATCCAGTATCCAGGCAATAGTATTACATACAGAGAAATTTCAAGATATTACCATATAACGTTCTTGATGAGCAACTCTTGCTCCTTTTTCTTGTTCGGCCTGTTATGGTCAAGAAAAGCAAAATAATTCTTTTTTCTATAATTCTGCTTCTAATAGTAGAAGTACTATGCCTGATTTGGATCAATATTGGATTAATCATTTTGACTGGACTTAGAAGCCCCAATACAAATCATATTGCTAAACCAAATTCAACTTTCGATACTAATTATCGAAGTTGGATCCCATAAGTCATTATTATCTGATAGTGAAAGGAGCAATTAGGGTTTAGCCTTAATTTAAAAAAAGAGAATAATGACCTATTGTATATGAATTATTTTAAGCCTAGATATTTGGACTTTAGTCTTAAGGTTCTTCTACTATTTTACTCGAATTGGTAGCCTCTACCTCTAATTTAAAAAATTATTTTAATTTTTTAGTAGGTACTAGAATCCACATAAACTACACACAAGTTTGACTTTGGTCGACCAATCCATGTGTATCTATGGGTAGGTTCATTAATCAATTATTTTTCCAAATAATTTTTAATAATTTAATTTTATCCCAGAAATCTAATTAGTAGGCTTTGGCCTCCACTATAAGGATCCAGTTAGATCCAACCATTAACATGACCATATTTGATACATCTAACCAATGAATGGTTAAGCCCAACTTTGGTTAAAGTTGGCCAACCTAACCACCATTAAAGAGACACTTTCAAGTTATCATATTATGAATGATAATTCCATTAGTCAATAAGCACCAGGCTTTTGGGCCTCCAATGATTATTGAGTTAATGGATCCATTATCATCCAACTTAATGGAAGGTTATGACTTAGTTATCTTTCTAATTTTATCATTTTAAGAACCTAATAATTTTAGAAGATTTAAATTATTTATAATTTAAAGATAGAAAGGATATGGACCAATTTGCTCCCACTGACTTCTCAAGTCTTTGATAAGGACTAGGATCAACATCGATCCATGGGCACCTAGATCAGTCTTACTGAATAAAATTAATCTCACTGATTTTCTACGTGACATGGGTTAGCATAAATCAATGAGCAACCTAATCAAGATCTGATTAACCACATTGTCTAGGTAAGTGAGATCGGTGGAAGGGTCTGTCAAGACTTATCTTAAACACCATCAAAAATGATCAGGTAAGCGGGCTGTCAATTAGAAACCACTGATCTAGGATGCTAGACTTATCTTAGACATCAATCAATTTATTAATTTTAATTTGGTCTGCCTAAAAACTCGGGCTCCATCACTGAGCCATGATCAGTATCTATTTGTTAAATGAATGGACTTTGATCAACTATAACTATTGAAGTGATCTATAGAAATGATTTAATCCTAATTAACTATTAATTAGATTTGATCAATTTTTTAACTTAGTCTATATTTAATCTAACCCTAGATCTAACTTAGTTAAGGACCTGATCAAAACTAACCTATTACTATTTAACCCATATTTTATGAAATTATCTTAGAATTTTTAAATCACAAACCTAGATCCTAAATAATCACTTAATTCTTAATTAAGTTCATAGCTTATGGATTTAGATTTATGGAACCTCAAAACTAATTTTTGATTTAATTATTTAAAATATTTTCAAATTGATAAATAATTTACATTGAATCATATTCAATATATGGTTTTAGATCTGATTTATTTTAATATTTTGATCATATCCTAGGATTTTGAATTAAGAATTTTATAAAAAGTAAGTTCTCAATTTAAATTTTATAAAATAAATATATCATATATATTTTAGATTCAAAATAAAAGATACATATCGACATATGCAATAATAGGATCTAGATCTAAATACAAAATACATCATATGGATCAGATCATAAATTATTTAAAATTAAATTTAAAATCTAAAAATAAATTATAAATTATTTTAGATCTTATCTAACATATTTATGATTTAGATTATTCAGATTAGCACATACTAGGACAACCTCTCCACTGTAAGGGATAAACCTTACAGCAGGATAATCTTATAATCAGTATGTCCGATCTGATATTATTTAGATCTAATCTAAATAATCTAAAATAGATCTAACATCTATTTAATTTTAGATTTAAAATTAGAGAATGAATCATAAAATTATTTAGATCATATCTAACTTATTCATGATTCAAAAATAGATCAGCACATACTAGGACAACCTCTCCACTGTAAGAGGTAAACCTTACAGCAGAACAACCTTATAATTAGTATTTACGATCTATAGAGTTTTATTTTTTAAATTTAATTTAATATAAATATGATTATGTTATAATAGAATCTAAATGCTCTAATATCACTGATGAAAAATATGCAAGATTTCATGCATGAATTTTAAAATATTTTTAAAAAATAATGCAGTGGAATATGTAGATTAAACCATTTAATCTACAAATATATGTAATCTAATTACTAAATTCTACATCTAGGATCTATAACATGTCATAATGTATTCTAAATCTGAAAATAAAAAGATTTGATATTAATCAAATTAATATCCTAGATCTAAAATGATTCTAGATCTGAAATATAGATCACATCTAGATGAGAGAAAAGATCAAATCTCTTACCTTACACGAGTCAAAAACTCTGTAATTAATTTTCGTTGTTGTCTTTGGAGCTGCATATGCATCTAGCCTCTATATGTGATCCACACGAGGCTACAATAAAATTGAAGGTTCATCGAATAAAGATCTGCTCGAAATGCTAGCTTCTCATGGATCCCTCCGGATGGTTAATCTAAAATTTATTCTTCGTATCTCTTGGATACTCTAAGAGACAAAAAATAGGAGAAAAAATAGGAGAAAAATCCAATCCTTGGATCTTCCTAAAATCAAAAATAAAAATATATGAGAAAGGGCCCTAAGAGAAGACAAATCTTCTCTTTCAGGACATCAATTATTGATATCCTGAAAGCATCTTTGTGCTAGGACAAGAGAAGACCTTCTTTCCTAGACTTTTTTCATATTTTTAGATCTTTTTTCTTCTATTTTTCTAATAGAAAAATCTTATAAAAATGTGAAGAAGCTTATTCTCAAAAAAATCCTAAGAGAAGATCTTTCTTCTCTTTTCCTTCTCTCATCAGAACATGATCAAATCATATCCAAAAAAAGATCACTATACCCCAACACTTTGGAGCACAGATCTCCATGCCCTCTTCCTCTCTTTCATCAAATTTTTATCATATAAAAATCATAAAGAATAAATAAAGAAGGATTAGAAATCAATCTCTAAGAGAAAATAATTTTTTTCTTACCTTTCTCTCTTCAAGACATCAATAATTGATGGCTTAGTGAGGTCTCTCCTTCATGAAACTTAGCATCCAAAGTCTCCCATGGCTCTTCCTACTTTTTTTCTATTTTTTCATAATTTTTTTAGGTTTTACACATCCTAAATCTGATAGGAGGCATCCTCCCTTTTATGTATGGATGACTAGGTCAAAACCTAGTCTTAAAAGAAGACTAAGGAGGAGTTTTAGGAGGCATCCAACTCTTGGACGCCTCCCCTCTTATTTTTTTGGTGTGAAGATCAAGAAATCACATGCAAAATCAAAGGAAATAAGTACATAAAAGAAAATGAGGCATGGAGAAAAAATTTCATAAGAAAAGGAGATGTTTTGGAGAATTGGGACTCTTTCAAAAGCAAACAAAATCAAACCACTTACCAAATTTGATCAAATCAAATTTTAATTAATCTTTTTAGATATTTGATGCATGGAGAAGCTCTTATTGGCATAGAGAACATCACATAAAGCTCTAAAAATAAAATATAGGTGTTGATTTTTATTGGCACAAGGAAGGAGTGAGAGTCCCAGTCCAACTAGGACTCTTCTTGTTTGATAGGTCAAAACTATTTTGAATCTAATTCAAACCAAATTAAATGCAATCTAATTATGGATGATCCTAGTCCAACTAAAAATTAAATTAAATTATATTTAATTTTAATTTAAATCCTAACTCAATCAGAAATTAGGTGCACTCAAATCCGAGTCCAACTATAAATTATTTTTTCTTATAATTGGCTTATCCAATAAACTAATTAAATTTAATTTAATTAAGTTTAAACTAATTTTAATTAAATTTAATTTAATTAGACTTGATCTCGATCCAAATGCTCAATCAAATTGAGCCAATTAGCAATCTAATTGCTAATCGATCCTCCTGCAATACTGTATTAAGTCAAACATCAATCTTATTGATAGTTTGACCTAAGAACGATTCTCAATCATTGATTAACTATCTGATTAGATTATAATCTCTAATGTGGATGATCCTATAAGTTCGAACCTAAGTCAGTAGTATAAAAACTAATTTTTATACCAATCGAAGTAACCATCTAGCAATGGTTCCTGACGTCTGGATAGGTCGAATGTATGCAAAGCAACATTCTTAGAATCCTAGCCTATGGTTATCGTATAATTTATCCCTTTGATCAATAATGCTCAAGATAACTTTGAGTATGCTATCAACACTCATACAAATCATCTTTATTGTATCTCAAAATTTTGCAAATCTCATGACTCCTCACGAGGATTACCCAGGCCTAGATTTTGCTAAATTAAAATACAACGAGTCATTCTCTTCCTGAAGCTAATTAGGAGTGGTCAATCCATTGGCCTTAGCTAGCCATTCTTGATAGTAGAGTGCTACATTGATCACATTCAGCACAGATGTACTTCTACATCTCACCTGAATGCCATACCAGTGTCTCCACACTACTTGATTATGAGGATAACCAACGTATATGGCATACAGTGATCTATACTCGATAAGTTATCATCTTTATTAATAACTTATTATTTGATTGTGAATAATTTAAAAATCATCCAATAAATCTTTTTTTATCGATTGATTGTGGTTTTAAGAACTTCATCATAATTTAGGAGTTTATTTAAGAAAAATAAGACTTTTATGATGAACCAGCCAAATAACTATTATTATTAGATAATTTATATACTAATTTCAATCATATACTACTTAGATGATTGATTTTAGGATATATTTTCTAATAGTTTATATTTATTCTATAGAGTTTGTATTTATTTTAGATTATTTATGTTTATTTGAGCTTAAAGGTGTTTTCATCAAGATTGAAGGCATCTTAAAAAGCTGAATAAATACAAACCATCCGTAATAAACACAAACTCCGTAGAATAAATATAAACTCTATAGAATAAATACAAACTCTATAAAATAAATATAAATAATATATAATAAATAAAAATTTTATGTTTATTATTTGGTGTTCATATTTATTTAAAGAAAATAGAGACGTCACATCAACTTTTTCCTCCATTTGCTTTTAGGGGTAGCATCTGGAGATACTCGTCCGTCCAATGGGTGGGGATTTGATCAGATATGGATTGAATCCGATCAACTGTAGCCTAGTCTATCTCTCTCTCTACATATATATATAAGTAGATTAAGGCTTAATTTCGAGCTCAAACTCGAGTATGACTCGGTTGACATTCAAGTCGAGTCGAGTCAAGTCGAGTCGAGTCGATCTCAAGTTTTGCTTACTTTTTATCGAACCGAACTCAAGTTTGGGATATTAAGACTTGATCGATCTTGAACCGAGTTTCAAGTCCGAGTATTTTGAATCGAGTCGAGCTCAAATTTTTACTATTTGACTCGACTCTGCTTGATTGCACCCCTAAGCATAACTTATATCAAGCCAAGTGAAAAGCGCAGCATCCATCAAACTCTCTACTATTTGTACATAAGGAATATTTAATGTTTCTTACCTTTCATCTAGGCAATCTTTCTTACTCAATTTTAAATCCTTTTTAAGAGGAGTAGATAATTCTTTGTAATTATCCATTTTAGATCTTTTAAGGTTAATCAAGATACTTCTTATCTTAAACAAAGTATATTGGATTTTCTATTTCTAATAAATTTTGATACCTAATGCTTCTTCCATGTCCTTCATCTCAAATTAAGAGCGTAGCCATGATTTAGTTTTCTGAACCATTTCTAAACTATTCCCAATAAGAAATATATCATCAACATATAAATAAATAATTATAAAATAATTTCCACTCTTCGTAATATATGCACAATGATCCATTTTATTAATTATATGCCCTAACTTTAAAATTGCATTATGAAAAGTAAAATACCATAGATGAGAAGATTGTTTCAACCCATAGAAAGATTTATATAAGCAATACATCTTATTTCCTTGTCCTTCTACTATAAGGCTCTTAGGTGCTCCACATAGATTGTTTAATTCAATCCATCATTAAGGAAAATAGTTTTTACATCCAGCTATATAAAATCTAAATCAAAAAAAGCATCAACGGCCAAAATTATTCTAATGGATTTTTTTAAAGAAGAAGAAGAATAAGGATTTAGCAAAAATCAATAACTTCTCATCGAGTAAAGTGTTTAGCTACCAACCTAGCTTTCTATTTGTCTAGAGAACCACCAGATCTATTTTTTCGAGAAAATTACAAAGACATCCCTCTAAATTTGGGCTACTTATATTTAGATCCTAAAAATTTAAAGAGTATCAATTGGCTACCAAAACTTTAAATTCATTATAATGAGGCTCGACCATCTATCTCCGTCATAGGCTTTATCATGTAAGGATCACATGATTACAATTTTTTTTATAAATTGCCCTTCTCATTAACTTGGTAAAAAGCTCTTATTTTGATAGGAATTGAAAGAAAGAGAAGAAAGATTAGTGCTTTAAGATATGTGCTAGTAGATGAATGAAAAGGATGGAGTAATTTGAGATCTATGCAGATGGATGGAACACAAAAGATAGAGTTTTTTAAAATTTATGCAAATTGATAAATGATAGAGAATAGAGTATACTTTAAAATTTGTGCAAGTCGATGAATGCCAAAAGATGGAGTGCTTTAAGGTCTATGCATGTAGATGAATGATAATAAATCTAGCACTTTGAGATCTATGCATGCGAATTGATGATAAAAGATAGAATGCTTTGAGATTTGTGTAGATGGGTGAATGATAGAAGATGGGGTGCTTTGAGATCTATGCAGATGGATGGATGATGAAGGACAGATCAATTTGATATTTGTACAAGCTAAAATCCATGTTGATTGATGAATAAAAAAGGATAAAGTACTTTGAGATCTATGTAGATGGATAGATAATAGAGGATGGAGAGATTTGAGATTTGTGTGCAAATAGATAATGGAGGATAGAGCACTTTAGGATCTGCATAGGTAGATAAATGACATAAGATAGAGTGCTCTAAGATCTATCCAAGTTGATGGATAATGAAGGATAGAGCATTTTAAGATTTGTATAGACGAATAGATGATAGATGATAAAACGCTCTGAGTTCTATACAAACGAATGGATCATAAATGAAGTGCTCTGAGATTTATATAGATAAACGGATCACAAGTGAAGCACTTTGAAATCTGTGCAGGTGGAACTCTTTAAGATGAATGCATATGGATGTGATTGAGGTTGGAGCACTTTAAGATATGTGCTAGCAAATGATGACCAAGAAGTGCTTTAAAATCTATGCAAATGGATGAATAATAGAGAATAGAGCACTTTGAAATTTGTGTAGGTCGATGGATGATAAAGGATGGAATGCATCACTAGAGATAACAATGTAACAACTCAATAGGGTATAAACTTCTTTCAAGTAACCTACAGGCCCATTTGGAATGGCATTGAGCCATTACCGCCACTTTATCTTGAGCTAAAATGGCAAATGCTATTTATGGGCCTTGGCATTACCGCCACTTCTACCCTGTCACATGAGCTTAATTCAAATGTACATAGACATAGGGAAGCCAGGTCTCATTGTCTAACTAGAAGCCATTTTTCAATTTCATCTTTATTTAGGATCCAAGGAGAGAAAAATTTTATTCTTCACCCTCTTCCTTCTAAAGTGATATAATATTATTATATTATAATATTATATATTATATATTTCACAGTGTGTAAGGCGATTACATAGTATTACACTAACATAAAAATATATAGAATATATTTATATGTTATATTAAGAATTATTAGAACAACAATTTAGTCATGAGTTGCATAATATGATCAGTGATATAATATTATATAATATATTACAATAATATAATATTATATATTATAATTTATAGCATTTGTTCTTGTAATAAACTAGATTATACGAGCTACCAACTAAACGGAGAACTCTAGATGACTCATTTTCAGTATCGAAGGAAATTGACGTGATTAGGTAAGAATAGAACTCGAATCTATAAGCAGTCGGTTAAGGATAATATTGTCAAACTCTCTAACTAGAAATATAATAAAAATTAACATTTTGTTAATCTTTATCGATATGTAGATTAATTTGATCCATTGCTCATAAAATAGCTTAACATGGAATAGTGTGGTTAGGATGAGCATGCTTATCCACTTCCTAAAAAATGTATCTTTGCAACAAAAACCAAAAATCATGTTTTAAACCTCCTCAACATTCAAACATAATCATTACAAGCTTTATCATTTTTCCCTAGTGCAAAAATAAGATGTGAACCTGCTAAATCAAGTCTACCAAGGGAAAAAAAGAAAAGAAACTATACCCAATGAAAGATGGATGTAAACTCATAAGCCACCGACGGTAGGGATAATCATTCAGATCTTATTGTTAAACAGAAAAAACCATCCTATGATAGCAAGCAAGTTGGTTCCTCTATCATCGCCGGGTGGCTGGTAATGAAGAAACATTAGGACGGTTGCTAAAACAAACAGAAGGGAGATCAAGCTGTTTGGTAGAATTTCATAGAAAGACCATCGGCAGCGAGTAGAGTCATTTCTTTAGACCCCTCAAAAGAAATGCGAGCAACGTTGCTCGGCAGTAGGTTCGAGAATAGGATGGGATCTTCTTTGCCTTTATCATCCATGCATCTCCATACAAGTAGAGGCCAGAAGGAAATCCAACTGAACCACTCACGTCATAGTCGTCAATTGCTCATGGCCGTTGATCTAGGGCGACCACAATAACTTTCGCAGATTTCTGACACCTAAATTAACTTTCTTGTAACCTGGTGACAATTGCTGGGCTTCCCCTCCGCATCTTCCTCAGGCCTTAAAAAGGCTTCCTACATTTTTATTTTAGAGGATGTCTCTGTAGTCGACTTAAGATTTCCGATTCACCAAAGAAAAAAATTAAAAAAAACAAGAGAAGAATGTAGGTTCCTTTTTCCCGGAGACCACCAAGTCACCATAACATTGAAAGATCTAATTACTGAGTTTCTGGAGTTGAACATCTCCAAACACTCAGAACCCCAGGCCAAGGAAGAAACCACAGATCCGCCATAAGATTCTCCAGCATTGCTGGGTAAATTTCATTTTTTAACTACTTTTTATAATTATTTTACAGACATTTTGAATTACACAATACTGAACCCTCTCTCTGTACAATGTTACAGAAAAAATTTACTCCCCTCGATACATCATGGACCAGTTCAAATGTTTGCACTGAAGACCATATAATACAGAAGAATCTAATTCAATTCCAAATTTATCACATAACAATGTCTTCTGAGGTACTCACATTCGCCTCAGGTGAGATGATTACACGAGTCATTTCTACATATCCCTGAACTCAATTCCAGCCTCAGCATCGCTCAACATGTGATGCTTCTGTTCCAGGTGGTAATCGCAGAGTTCCAAGAGCTGGTCAGCAAGTGGAGGAATGCCTGGGTTTCGACCATCATTGTACTTGTGGGCATTGTAAGCAATCTGCCAAACATCATGCCTGAAGTCCTCCCGGCTCTTGTACTCCATGTTTCTTACTTTATCTCTGATGGTGGAAAGGTCCATCGGGCGCTTTATGATGTCAAGGTAGTCAGGGGCTTCTTTCTTTGTTACGGGTTTAAGGAAAAGATACGATATTTCGATATTTTCCTTCAAGCTATCTAGTATGTTCTCCAATATGTTAGATAACTCAACCTGTGCAGGAATCCGCCAATCATACAAAGGAATCTCAACAAAGCTTGTACAAGAGAAGATAACCATAAAAACAAATATCAAGAGTAGCTCCTACTATTAAGCAACAGCATTACGAATCCTTCTTCAGCAATAGTTCATAAAGGCAAGCTTTTCCAAAGCTTTTCTCACAAAATATAAGTGAAATAAATATAAAACCACAAGGGAAGAGCCCAATATACAAGTCTAGAGCATAGGGATAGCAAATCCAATTTTCAGCAAAAGGGTTTGATAAACAAGCAGAAAAAAATACATGCCATATTTCAGGAAATTAGATCGAAAAAAGATATGCACTCGAGGTTTTCTTTTTTGCTAGATAAGCACTAGTTACTTAATTTGCATAAAAGGTTGCAACCATTACTTTAACCTCAATATCAGATTCTTATGATAAAGAGATTGAAATCAATATTCAATTTTCAGATGAAGTGGCAAGAATGCATTTATTGTTAGAGGCTTTTAGCAGATCACAAGGTTTCAGGAGAACATAAAAGACACTTGTTGGATCATTAATGTATTCTTTTCATCAAAAAAATCATGTTTTTAAATAGCTATTCTAATTTCTAAAATGAACAAGACACAGGATGTGACTGACTACTCACTTTACCTTGGAAGTTTATGTCCAAACTCAGAAACAACTCTGGTAATGAGAGAATCAAAACCTGGGCCTTAAAGTTGGCCATGCATTCAAAACAAACCAAAACCCTCCCCAGTATACTAGATTTTACATCGTAAATATAAACTGCTTGATTTATTAATTTTGTGGTGAAAACAAGACATCAAAATTTGCATGTCGTGTTTTTCTTTTCTTTTTTTTTTTTTTTGGATACCATTCAAATTCATTATTTCTGACCTTTTTAATAGGTTCTACTATCCTAAATTTATGAATCCTTAAATGGGCCAATCAATCTATTAACCAACACAGCTGATTATAGTGTCTGCATAGTTACTTATAGACATAAATTAATGTGAAAGTTTGTTAGATAATACCAAAATTTACAAACTCTCTTAAAACCAGAGTAAACTAGTGCTATAATGGCTATACTAAAGGTTAACATTTTTCTTTTTGTGATTTTGCACATATGTACTGCATAAATTGCTTGCAGATTCCACACAAGCATGCAAATGTTTATTGAAAGCAATGCTAGCTAAGCAGCTAACAATTAGTCAAATGAGGCCAATTAAATGTCACTGCCATCACGAATATGAGAACTAGTAATTTCAATTCATATAATTTATAGTGTTACCTCTCCTCCCCTACGACGCTTTGTCAATGGTGCACATTCTATCTGCTCTGCATCGGCCATCGATCGCTTCTTTGCAGCTCGATCCCTTTCAGGTATCCTTCTGTCATTTCTGTATGGCCTATGATCCAGTAAGTATTCATCCCTGAAATCATGTTTTTTCTTTTTCTTCTTCTTCTTTGCCTTTTCCTCCCTCTTGAATGCTTCTTGATACCTTCTGGCATCAAATAATCTATGATGCTCTTCTTGCATCCTTCTTTCCTCCTGAAGCATCCTACCAGTTTTCTCTTCCACTATCCTCTCCTTGCCTTTTCTTTTCTCTTCCTCATCCCATAATCTCCTGTCAGACATGAGATTTCTCTTACTTGTCTCTTCAGTGAACCTCTGGCTCTCCTGATTTTTTTGCTTCTCAAAACTAGATAACTCAGTAATTTTCTTTATTTTCCTGAAATCATGATCAATTCCAGTGTCAGTGGCAGAATTAACTTGCTCCACATTAGTATTAACTTTTGGCTGTTTGATGATGATTTTCTTCCGTGATTGTTCTTTCTCTGTGTCAACAGGAAGACGTACAAGAACAGAGGATTTCTGAATTTCATTCTGAACATCACCAGATTTCATCTTATTAGATATTATTATTTTGTTGATCTTTCCCGTCGGTTTATTCACCCCCTCTGCATCTACAATCTGTTTATCAGAAGTCTGAATCCCTGACAAGTTTTTCTCACAAGGCTTTTCAGCTGGGCCACATTTGAACTTCACTGGGAGAATCTTTGTCTGGAACTTCAATCCTGCCTTTTCAACACTTTCTGGTAGTTCTGCCTCTGCCACTTTTGCAAGCATCTTAGGCGCCAACTTCTTGCCTGGAGTTTTCACATGAAGCTGAGTTGCAGCATCATGAAGATTAGATTTTCCTGAGACACTTTCTAATTCTGAAGCTTCCGCATCTTCTCCATATTTAGGGCAGTTCTTGTTGGTCCGCATGTGTCCCAGCTGGTCAATCACAAAATTGTCAGTCACTGCAAAGACAGACAATCCATTTCTAGATGTAAACCTGCATATGATATTTACTCACCTGCCCACAGGCTCCACAGACAAAATTTTCTCTCACTGGTTTGTCAGTCTGTTTCTTTTCTTTGAAAACCTAATTTAGCATAGAGAGAAGGTTAAGATATTAAGGAAACAGCTTTATATACAACTGAACATTAACCAAGTGGTGATCCACCACTATATAAAAGAAATTACTTTATCATTGCTCTGACCAATTTTTCAAACTGAAAAAACAGTGAGCGCAAGTGTACTTCAGAGTAAATAATTGGCTATCATAAGATGAATTTGTACACAGCCAAAACACATGCATGGTTAGTAAACCCTATGTTAGATAAGTACATCCTTGTGCTGGAATATAACTGAAAATGACATGCTTTTCCACTGCCATTATTGAACATAACAAAATTAAGCCCTTGTTGTCCCACTTAGCTTTCTGGTTGTGTTACCTTTTAGGAGGACTATCATGATGGTTTGCTCATTTAAGAAAATATTGCTCATAGATTGTTGGTGCATTACAGGGATAGGTACCTCTACACAATTGATGCTACCATGTATCATTTTCTATAGCCTAAATCGAAGTGTATCATTTCATCCTTTGATATATATGGTACAGGTAAAGGTGCAAATGAGTTGAAACTAAACCAAGCATCAGGCTAAACAAGCTGCTTGAGCTTGGCTCAAACTCAAGGTAAGCTTAACATAGGCTGTTCAAGATTGGCTCCTGCAAGTTCTGAGCCAAGCTTTTATCGAGCCAAGCCAAGCTTCCAATATCTTTTCAGTCCTCTAGTTTTCAGGCCCAGCTCTTTTATAAGCCAAGCTCTAAAATCCGTTAGAGCTCCGCTTGTCATCTAGCTAAGCTGAGCGCAAAACAAACCCATCATTTAGCTGATTCTGAGCTGCTTATGAGCAGCCTGGATCCTTTGCGGCCCTAGGTACAGGATGACACATATTGGCACAGGCTTATATCCCATTTTCTGTTCTGATGCTTGACCACCCACATTCCACTGGACTGTCTGAAGCTTCTTCACATTCCCATTTTGGCTTTCCCAGGTAATTAAGATCCAATGTAAGACTTATAGACACAGTAATTGTCATTCTGCATTGAATCAAAACTACAAATTGAACTAGCCCATAGTGCACGAGCTTCCTGCAGAAATACAAGTACATGACCCTCCCAGAATGCTGGTCTAGTGAACATACATGAGTTGTCAGCATATAAGCATATTTATATAACTTTTTGTAGTTTTATCATATATTTTTGAGCTTTGCTGTTACTATTCATACATATATATACTGCTAATTTGTACACATGAATTATTTTACAACCAATGTTGTCAAAGGCATGCCTAAGGAGCAAGGTGCACACTTAGGTAGTATTAGGTAACACCAATGGGATCACCATGGTGATCTAAGATCACTAGTGGTCTGGATTTTATGGTGATCTGATCCTCGGTGATCTAAAATCACCATGTTTTTGATAGGCCATGGTCCAGTGATTAAAGATCCCCAAGTACTTACGAGCAACCAATTTGGTATTCGAAAGGAATCCAAGATCAATGACCATATAATACCAAAACTATCCATGATATATTTCATAAAAATATATTTATTAATCATATAAAATATAATATAATAAAATATTAATATATTTATTAATATTAATAATTAATATATGCTATAAAAATATATTTATTAGTCCTATAGATTATTAATCCTATAAAAATAAATTAATTGTTATTATCATTGAATCATAATATAACAATAAGATGATTAATAATATTTTAATAATGTAATATATATCATAAACATAATATATAGTATCAATATAATATAATATCAGATAAATGATATTGATATGATATATTAACGGTATATTGATGTACCAATCTTTTTCATTAAACTGAGGGGTATTTTTATCCTTAAATTTCAGCTTAAGATCACTACCCGAGAATGATCTTGGATTCCCAACCTCAGACCGATATCCCATCACTGGGTTGGATAGTGATTTGAGGAATGGGGTTGATTGGAGATCACTGCCACATAGGATTACCATAGTGCAACCAAATGCGATGATCTCATCACCTCCACCCACATCATCCTCGATCTTGGGTAGATCATCCCATACCAAACACCCCCTTAGGCACCAAAAAGTGCACCTTTTCTACACCATAAAGAAAAGCCAGGGTGCAAATCTAAGCCATCCATTATATTATGCCAACTGACATTTTGGGGCTGATGCGGCCATAAAAGGGGGGGGGAGAGAGAGAGAGAGAGAGAGAGAGGCAGGGCGGCAAGGGGACAATCACAGAAAAGAGATATAGACACAGTTCCAAGCACAGCAGTAGGCATTCTTCTTCTTCCATCTGGTAAGCCCCCTATTCTTCCTCCTCTTCTTTTTTCTTCTTGATTTGCTTCTCTCCCCTTTTTTTTTTGGGTGGGTTGGGGGGTGGGCAAGGGATACAAACTGGACATTGCCATCAGAATAAGAGGAAGGAACAGACCTCCTCCTCCCTTTTCTTCTTCTTCTTTAGCTGTTGCACCTGCTATCGTCTTTCTGCCCATCCTGAACAGAAACAGGATATATTACCCCAAGTTTTCTTCTTCCTCTTCTTCTTCTTCTTATGCCCATGAAAACTAGATAATCAGTTATGACCAACATTTGCTAAATTGATATGTTTTGTATTAGAAGTATGAATTGGAATGCTTTTAATATTTTTACTTGCATTGATAAATTGATAATTTATTTGTAGACATGTATGTCCGTTTGTATGCAGTTAAATAGACATCAGATGTAAAAAGAAAAAGGGGGGGAGCTTACAAATACTACTAGCTTTGATCTTGGGGGTTGAAAAATGCAAATGTAAACCATTGATTGTGATCAACAAGGCCAAAAACAGTAATGTATAAAAATTTGCATTTGTGGAGGCTCCTTGCTTATGCATCAAGTTGTCCCAAATAGACCATTATCAGAACTAATATGAATGGAAGGTTTCAATGCATAAGGAAAAGGCCTCCACAATACATCAATTTTTATATGTAGACATTTTAGGCCTTGTTACAGGGTGTGCCACATGTCATGTTGTATTGTACTAGTAAGGTATAGGTAAAAGATCTGGTACTGAGACATAGAACCTTTGCAAAAGGATTCAAAACTAGAATTTCTGAATTATTCTATTTCACTAAAATTGATAGCCCAATTAACTACTTTATGCCAATGAATTTATTTGTCTTGAACATATCAATGCAGTATTTACTATTAAGCAGAAATCTGACATTGTATATCATGCTAAAGTCCCATACTATTTTATTTTAATAGTTGTCAAAGGCTCCAGGCATACTAAGGTGCCAAGGCCCAAGGCTCAAGGCATACTAAGGTGCCAAGGCCTCTTGGAGCCTAGGCCAAAGCAAGGTGTGCTCCTTGGTGAAGCGAGGCACAGAGACACAGCGCACATGCGCATGCATACAGACATGCATATGTCAATACATACATACACATATATACATGCATATATCCATACATATATACATATGTACATGCATATATACATAGATATACACATACATATATAATATATAATTATATATTAAGTACTTTGTAACAAAAAAAAAAAGTTGGTTTCTAATTTCATTTTTTTGGGTTCAGAAGGATATTAATCCCTTATCTCTTCAAAGGTGCATTACAAATGGAGCTGAGACCAAAACGGAAGACTAATTCTTTGGAGATCGCTGATGCTAAAAGAGGGAAACGGAAACAAGAATTTTTACAAAACTTTAAATGCTTTTTCTACATGAAATTGTAATCTGTGCATTGGGCAAGTGCAAAGTTAGACATATCTAAAACTTACAAGTCATGCTATACCTTAAGTCCATCTTTAACTGAAGCACTTTTCTTATTTACTGATCCAGTTATGTCATCATTCACTCCATTACCCTTTTTAGGTTTCACCTTCCCAGACAGACTCCTTTCAGCGAAAAAAATTTCAACCTGCATTCATGCAATATTTAGTTGTTCAGTTGTTTGCTCATTTAGAATTTCAGATATTCAATTCAGACAACACCTTTGCTAAAGGATGATAAGTCGATAACACTGATCTATCATTTTGTCTCCAAGCATAATCCAAGTCCAGATACATGCCAGTACTTTTACCCAGTAAGTGACAAGAATTACCTCCTTAGATTCTCGTGTTATCAACTCCTTTGAGGTAAATGAACCATCAGGATTTGGTGTGCTAACAATTTGTCCAACCACTGTGTTGATTTTCTTGGTAAACTCACCATTTGCAGTATCTAAATGAGAACCATGACCAACTTCTACTCCACTGAGTTTAGTTGCCTTCTTCTTATCAGCACCATCATCTGCATGATAATTTACCCAACAAGTCAGTATAGTGATGGGCAAAGTTCTCATATTCTGAATTACTTATGGATAGCTCAATTAACTTGAGTACTAGCTGAAAAATGCACCTTCTAGATCTTCCATAAATCACATTCAAATGTGCTAACTTTGAAGTAAAATCATATCTTTCAATCAAATGCACTAACAAATGCAATGTATGGATTGTACAAAGAATGTTGTATACATGTATGCAGCTCTATTTCTGGGTGTGAAGGTGATCAAAATAATCAAATATGAGGTAAGTGTATGAATGCCATGCAAAGAACTCATAATGACACCCTCACTTCATCTACCGTATAAAATCCAACAAAAATACAGAAATACAGTACAATGATAGCTCAAATGCACATGTATGCTATTCTAGTTGCATTCAGTCCATTCGGTTACCTGGGTAACTGGACTGATCACCATAGATTTCTTCATATATTACATAAGATGATGACATGGATTAAAATTCTCCTAATTATAGTGGAAACCATTCAGTACCCAGTCCATCATGGCCATCTTAGATAGAACCGGTGAGAAATCAGGTCCTAGGACAACTATGAGAATTTGGTCCAATATGAATCAGTGCATCATGGACCGTCCCAATAGGTACTAGCTAGAGGAAAGTGGGTTTGTGACCGGGTCAATCAGCATCAACTGGGATAGAGCCAAGACAAGGTGAAAAGAATAAAACTGAATCTCTATGTCCTGTTTTCACGCATCAAGAGAGAGAAGAAGTAAAAAGAGAGAAAGAAGAGGAAGAATGAAAAAGGAAAAGCTTAGGGGTTTTTTTTTTTTTTTTTTTTTCAAAGCACTGGTTATTGATGGCATTAACCCAATCATGTGAACTAAAAAATCTATCATAGTCCTAAAATAAGACAAAACTATGATAACCTTCTAAACATTTATTAAAAATAACAAACAACTAAAAAAATGAAAACAAAATAAAATAGTGTTCAAGTGATTCACTAGGATGTCAAAGCATCCGTGTGTGATGAGACAGCATCATCCCTTGACCTGTCCCAGACCAATAAAAGTCCTGGAATCGGGATGTAAAACCTTGGTGGAAACACTTTCATGCCAAACCCAGCAAATCTGCTTTTTTTTAAAAATCTTGAGATATTGAAAGCATAAGCAATCTATTCTTAGGACAGTAATGTTCCTTTTGCCTCGAGGATTTAAGTCCTAGTGGAACAGCACGACATGCCACCTTCCTTAGTGTTGGGACAAGGCACCATCTTGAGTGTCAAGATGGAACAGGACATCCACCATCCTGAGTGTTAGCATGCAGCACACCCTGTTCAATGGAATGACTAGGCTGACCTGGTCCCAAAGGATTTCAATTCTTGCCACCTAGTTGTAAGCCTTTATCCACCTCTATATTTATCATCTCCACCTTATGTTACCATTCTAAGTCCCTAACCATTATTTATATTCATTCTTGTCAACTAGGGTATCTATCTTTTAACTCATCCATTTAGATGTCTTCCTCAAAATTCTGCTCATATTTGACACCATAAACCCCATTTATGTGTCTCGTCGGATCTAGCTGATGGCATGTTTTCTTGCATCCATACTTTCAAGTTCTATCCTTGTCAAACAAAGTCAGACAACATTGGCACCTAGCAAGAGTCATTGTGACACCTGTTAAAATCTCCTGGTATTTCCATTTTTATGGTAAGAAGTAAGGTTTGCCATCCCAATAGTAGACCCTGTACTATGCCATCCTATTATAGTATCAGCATACAATACAATATGGTACAACTGCCGGTTTGGCACCGGTACGGTATGATACGATTAGTATGGCAAACCTTGGTAAGAACTGATACTTTTATTTAAATAAAAGGTTTGACTATTTCTTTTGAGGGTTTTGGCATAACATGTCACTCATGTCCAATGATTCAAATCCTGTGGAATGGACTATCCCAGTTTTTCTGTGGAACATGATGCAACTGCATCCCAAAACTCAAGACATTGGATGTCCCATATGGTCCCATCCCATCATGTCCCATTTTGAACTTATGATGGTGCCCTGTCCTGACACCTCGAATGTTGGGATCGCCTGCCTTCCCACCAGGACTTAAAAATCACTGCTCATGCCAATATAGCACCTAAGTATTAGCAGGCAACTGGCACAATACTCTGGCTTGGTAGCATTAATATTTTAAGTGTAACACAATTTAAACAATTTTGGATTTCTGATGGTCTAACTTCTACATTTATACGTGAGAAGATATGTCTTGTGCAAGCACATACTGCACACCCGGACCGTGAATCCAACAGAGAGAAAGCATAACAAATCTGGCGTATGTTTTGTCATTTTACTCTTGCAACCCATAGAAGGTTCTTTAGAGGCACACAATTATCTGAATCAATATAAACAAATGTTAAAAATATAATATTGAAATTTGAAAACATATACTTGGTATTTTGATACACAACCAAACTAACAACAATTCTTATGTTTATTTCAGTCCATGGATTCTTTATTTTCTCCATAAATTTTCAAACTTCATGCATTATCATCATCAAGAGGCATGACCTTACCAACACAGCTACAATGTTGAAAATCATTCAAGTTTCCACAGAGTACTTGCAAATGCATACCAGCCACTCCATATTCTTCTGTAGTTCTGTGGTACTGGCATGTAATTTAGTCAGTGCCACTGCAATTATGAGAAGAATATGGGCTGGAAATCATAGTATATATGATCATTAATGTTGCATGTAATCTAGTGGGGCTTTCAAACAAATAGTGCTAATACATGTCAATAGATAGAAGAAACTGTCATTTGACCTTTGGATGTGGCTACCTGAAATATGTGAAAATATAAACCTGTAGAAAAATGGAATTTGGTAGAAGGCATAGATTTTCCAATGTTTGACCCACAACTCATGTTACTTCCACACTTAGCATGTACAAGAGATATACGACTTCTAATGAAGCCCTTACGTGTGCCCTATAATGCTCAGAACCAACTTCCAAGATGTCATCTTGTGACACAAGACTCATGCTTCCTTTCATGTAGTTTTCAACTTCCCATGTTGCTAGACTAATGTAACAATCTTTTTTACTAGCAAGCAACAACTTCTGCAATATAAAGATTCATTCTTATGCAATAACTGTTGACTAATTTAAGAACATACTGTAGTAACCAATTACGTTACCTAGAAATATTGACTTCAGATTATGTCCGTTAAATTGAACACTAGTTTCTTTGCCAACAGATTAATAATAATATTTGCATATTACAAAACTAGGATTTTACAGCTGACACGCAAAAAAAAATAAAGGAATAGATGAAATCATACTAGATACCAAAGTCTAGGATTACTTCAGGGAAAATCAATGTTACAAACATGGAGTCTAGAGGTCAGTAAAATGACCATGCAGTAGAAATTGGAAATCTGAATTACATTGTTTTGTACCTTCCAGCAATCTGCGTATAATGACAGCTTCTGCCTCATCATCTTCAATTTCCTCTTCAGTTTGAGCTTGAGATGGGCATCTTCGCATTTTAAGACCTCTAACACCATCTGCTTTATCACCTCTCAAATCTGTGTTGCCATCATCTTCTTCACACTCTTCTGCATCTAGCAAATTCTCAAGATCCCCAGCAAATGAATCAAGATCACTATTTGCTTCAGAGTCACTACCATATTCATCAACATCAGCAGCCGAAAGACTCTGAACTTGTCGATCCCAAATTTCCTGGCATTTTTCTCTAGTTTGCTGTTGAAGCTGAAGAAATGACATCCTCTGTCCACGTGCAAACTTACTGAGGGTCATTGCATCAACTTTAACTCCTGATGCAGCTTGCTCACTTGAAAGCTTGCGTACCATAGCAATCCGATGCCACCTAGTTAATTTAACAATTCGCTCTTCCGGAACTTCAAACTTCAAGAGAACCTACAGATGACAATTATTGATAGCATAAATAATAGAATGCAAATTACCAAGGAAAAAGACTATCTTCATTGCAAATATATTTAAGAACAAGCTAGGGGTTAATACCAAGCACAGGCACTGACACCTCCTTTCAGTACATGTCTAGTATTGAGGTGCTATATTTTCCCCTTTAAGGACGAAATATTATGGTAGTGCAGATGGCACTGTTGATGATACGGATAGGAGATGCCAGGGTCCATGTGGCTGAGGCTGTATGAATTGTATACATTTGCATACTGGAGTTACAGATCATAAGACATAATATGTGGGGTGAACAAAAGTTGCCAAGCTTATGCTTGTTACATACAATGATGTCTTAATTCAATAAACCTTACTCCAGCACTACCTCCTACTCCAACTCAAGTGGAGATAACATCATGCTGTCACTTCAGCACTTGAAAGGCATGCCTTACACAAAATATCAAATGAACATGTCTTCTAGTTCTCAAGTCTCAACAAACCCAAATGGCAATTACCCTTGTGAATAAAAGGATTATGGTAATGCATTTTCATCTCCTAGCATCATTGTTTATGAACTTCAGGCTTCTGATTATGTGGCTGGTACATATATCTTTCTCCTTACCACCATCTGCTTGGTGTCTGCTAATCAAATTTGTAGTGTTAATACCTCCTATAATCTTCCCAGGATTAGATATGGGATAGTAGTAAGTCATTTGGTTTATTGTGATGTACATTTGACTACTTAATTTCCATCGCTTCAACACTTTAATATTCTTGTTGTTTGCTTTTCTTTCAGATGACAAGATTATCTCTGAAACTATATAGTTGTGCCAGTGTGTGATGTAAAAACTTTAATATTGTTAAAATACCTCCCTACCAAAATATCCCTATAATGTTTTACTTTTGACAGATCAGAATACATCTAAAATCCATACAATTTTTTTGATATATGTAAAATTTTCATACATCTCAACATGGAGAGATTGGGAAGAATCAGGATACTCAACCCTTACCTGACCTGTTCACACTTCCAAGCTTATTAAAAAAACTCCTAGAAAACAAGTCAGCTTCCAACATAAACTTCACCTTTCAATGCACCATCTCTTCTTCTCTCCCTATCTATACTCTTTGGTCATGTTCTACCTATCATGGAAAAACCAACCTGCTTTGAAGGGCTACAAATAAGTGCAATATGGTGGCTTTCTATGTAAAACCTTATATTCAGTCATGCAACTGATTGGTTGATCTTATACATTACATTACTATGAGTTGCCCCCTCCCACTATGCCATGCTTCACCCTCTCTTCTGATCTCACATGGCCTAACATGAGTCTTAGTAAATCTTACAATAGGACTCTAAGATCTGGAGTATCTAGAGATCTAGGCTTTGGGCTCCAGCCACTAGGACTAGGACATGTTTCTATGATTTAATATGGCTTCTTTTTCTCTCTTTCTGAGCAAACTTACTGTATGGTAGATTATTGTCCAAACTTTTAAGGATAACTTCAGAAAAGGATAATTGATTAATACACTCTTGAGATTGCTGAAAACTACATGCCCTCTTTCACTAACTCCTTGAATCCTACTCCACTGATTCCTTGGGTCCAAACTTTCGTCCTACGGAGAATCAGATTTGTAACACTATATACACGGTATCCTTAAATACTCAGTCCACCTGAGAAAGCAGGCGTACAAGTTCAAAATGAGTTGCATATTGCCACTTGAGATCATGTTAAATTTTCTCATAATAAATTAGTAATATAACAGCAAATAAGTTGTAAATTAGATGATAAGTCAGAACATAAATAACACATTATCAGAAATTTATGTCTTGTCCTATACAGATTACCTCAGGAGAAAAGAAACCCAATCTCAGTTGCAATCCAACTGGATCCGGTAACAAACATATAGCAATGTAATAAAATTCATCAGCCAAATGGCACATGGCGTAATTTTTTTAAAATTTAAATGAACAAACACTTTTAATATAAGAGACTAATTTCTTATTTTACTATGACTTGCCTAGTTTACATCTAGCCTAAATCATAGATTTTCACTTTTCAGATTCAAGTGCATAAGCATGTGCACTATAAATAGTAGTTATTGCTAATTCCACAATTTTTTTATATCCATCCATTAAAACTGCGAGCAAATATTTTTTTCCAGATACATCTGATTGGTTGAATAACATGTTCACCAAAAGGCCAGGAGATGTCCACTTAATCAATGCTTATTTCAAGCCAAGGCACAGAGAAATATGCTCCAAGAGCTTGCATCATGTGGGGTTTTAATTTGATTAATTATAATGGAGAAGTGATGTATTACATCTTTCCACCTCCTTAACTTTTCAGTTACTTGTATTGCAAGTCAAAGAGCTGGTTATAATTGATGAAACAGTACAACATTAATCTGAACTTGTTCTTTTCATCTCTTTCATTTTCTCTGCTTTCCTCTTCTTCCCTTAATCATGCATGATGATGCCCATATATCAGAGACATCATCTGATATTTAAAGTAGACATTGGACACATTTGATGATGATGAAATTCAAACTAACCAACATCATAAATAACATAGTAATTAACAAAAGAATAATTGGTTAGGAAGGATGCTCTTAAGAATGATAATAATATGAAACAATAAAAGGTTGGATAATATAAGGCACAAACAACAACAAGAATAATGTTAAGTAATGTGAGGGCCGAAGTTCTGAAAAGTTGCAAGGTTACTCAGGAGTTTTTAACAAATAATACATAAAAACTAATGTCAGAAACATCTTGATGTGGTAGATACGATGCTATCCATACTTAAGTCGATTTCATTACAAGTACAGTCTTTCTCCAATCTCCATATACAGCTTAGTATAAACAAATCACTTGGTACATATCATAGTAACGATGCTCCAAGGACCAAGACAATATCATGTATCATAGCTACAAGAATAAAATATTTTAGTTTGACTCAATAGGATCTGCAGTTTAATGACAGAATATTTGATTACATTCTAGCTGCATTAGACTCATTGGAGCAACAAAACCCGAAAATAATCTCATATAAATCATTTATACAATATCACACCATATTTTCAGTCTTCCAAAATATTCACATTACAAGATTTAATATCTCTAAGTTCACAAAGCAAATTACCCCACTTTGTCATCACATACTTCGAGAAATTAACAAGATTATCAACCAAGAACAATTTCCCGCAGCATGCTTAATTAAGAATCCACTCCTTTAAAAAAGATGCACTGTATGATAGCCAGCTCCAGCACAGGCTTTTTCTACAGAGACATTATACAGAAAGTTGTTCTAGGAATCACAGAGACTAGCACATCTAGAACTAGTAATACCTCACGTGCTGCATCCATGCTTAATCTGCGGAGATCAGCATCAGTTCCAGTGACTGTCGGACCCCCCCGTGCAGCAGCTGCCTTCTTTTTCACCACTGCATTTGAAATAGGAGCCTTGGGAGTTACACGGACATAGCTAAATCCCAGTCCACGACCAGACGGATCACCAACACCCGTAATTTCCAAGCGCTCAATATTTTCTCGACCCTGCTCAAGTACCGGTGAACATAAAACCTTGTTCAAAAGGATTGTAGGCTAAACAAAAGAGGGTTTATAATTGATGTGTAACTAAATTTCAGAAAACAGTGTATGCATATATTAAATTAAATATCATATAAACATTAACCAAGAATAACAGGAGAGATGAGAGAGAGTGAGAGAGAGAGAGAGAGAGAGAGAGAGAGAAGGCTAAACTGTCCAATAGAAATCTTTTCTCTTCCAAATAAATCACGCACAAAGATTTTTCATCCGGCCCTAGAAGGCTTTTGATGAACTCTTTATGGTTTCTACAAGTAAAATAGAATTCTTAAAAACCAAGTATTAAATATTTCATACAGATGTTCAATATCCTTACTTAAAAAGCAAAATTCAGAATTCCTCACAAGCCCATATAAAAAGACATCTAAAACAGCCGGAAGTCCCTTCCCTTGCCAAAAGTTGTAATGGCTAGCAATGTGGCACCAAGCTAGAGAAATGGCATGAGCTTTAGAGCCAATTATAATACGTGACCAAACTATAGTAGATCTATTCTAGATTATGAAGTGGAATACATGTGACAAGGCTTGTTTATAAAGATCAAGGTTAACACTGACAAGTATTACTGATTTCATGTCATCAGCAAATAGCCAGCTATGGAGTGCCCGGTATTTTCTTAAAATTAATGGTAATTGAATGATAAACTTCAAATAAGAACAATAAAAACCTTAAAAAGTTCTTAGGTAAAATTAAGACATTGTAGGATCTGAATCATAAAACAGAGTTCTCAAATACAGAATGTTGTAGCATTTTTAACCATATTCAAGCTGAACTAACAAGTACCTGAAAATTGCAGCATATAGCAAAATTCACATTTTAACAAGGTGGGACAATCCAATTACATGATCTCAGGAACAAAATGCAGAGGATTCAAGCACTACCAGTAGCACAAGAAATTACAGGACAAAAATAGAAAATAACTCCGGCTGTTTTATTAGAAGATATTCTGTTATGTCATAGAGTAAGGAAAGTAACCAACCTGATTTGTACAAGCAACAAAATTGCTAGTAAGATTCCACGGAGTAATCTGCAATTCCCTCTCAATGTGCGATGCAGCAGCTAAAGAAATAGCTTCATAAGGAAGCTGATTCATTGCAGAAGAGAGACCAATATTTTGAGTAAGCCTACTAATTCCCAATCGTTTAAGCCGGTAGAGTCCAGCTTGCATACTCTCATATGAGCAGACCTGATAACAGAATGCAATCAATAACAGAATATAACTTATGCAAACTTCAATAACTAATCCAGAAAAGAGTACAGCTACTAGTATGAAAGAGTAGATGGTCTAATCTAAAAACAAACCATGTCACAAATAGGCCACAAGAAAAATAAAAGATACATACTGGTCTTGCAGAATATAGTTGTATCAATTTTTTGAATGATGAAGATAGTACAAAAAAAAAAGACTATTATGTTACATAGATTTAAGTAACACAGCTTATACAGTAGTACATTCAAGATCCAAAAGGTTTATCGATCCCGGGGGTACAGATCCATAATAGATATATAGAAATTATTGTACGTCAAGTAACATCAAAAGTGTTGATTTCAGAAGATGGAATGTTAGAACTTGCCTGATAAAAACTTTCATTATAGCAGCGCATGTATCTAAGGTTGACATGCACATGTCGTGGTCGCACTTAAGTTAACATACAGATAATTAAGATGGTAAAAAATAAAAAAGGAGTTTGATCCTCTGGACACTAGAACATATAAATTTCCATTTACATGGTTGCGATGAAGTTTAATCAAGATGCAGCCACTCAGCTGCACTCACAAAAAGATAAGACAAACAACTTACGTTCTCTGGCGTCAACATCCTTCTCAATTCTTCCTCTGATGGAACGCGAAAATCACGTCTTCTTCCCCAAATTAACTGTCCATTTGTCCCTTTCTGAGAAATTTTATATAGGGTAATATTTTTTTCAGATAAGTCATAAACTCACAATAAAGTACGAATTATTGGTAATGCAATGTTTAAAATCAAGAATTATATGAAAATATGGTTTTCCACAGTACAGTAGTGAAAGCCAAGCAGCCAACAGATCAAATAAGATACCACTTAACAAAGTATTGTGAACACAATTCGCAACCCTCATATAAATGAACCTGACCTTTAAAACTGCACAATGTTTCAAGCGCTTGCGTACAAAGGCATCTGTTAGGTTTGGAAACAGAGCAGCCAACTCATCTGCTCGAATATGAGGAAGGAAGTCAGGCTTCTCATTAGCACGAAACTCGCGGTACACATGTACCAGCATCCTGTTTGCAAGATATGTCTGCACACTTTTTGATCCGGGGGAAAATACTTCCATGTGAGGCTCCTGCAGAAAGACAATATTTTGAATTAATGAAAGATAAAAGAAACAATAACATAAAGCCATATAAAAACCTTATACAAGACTAAAGTTTCTCTTCTTCTTACTCATAAACAGAAGTTTCGTATGCATCCTAACACAGTTAAGAAATGAAACCAATCTATACAGATAAGGGAGACAGAATATTCTGACAATGAATCCAACCAGCCCAAAGTGGAATTTATGATACTTTTCACCAGCTACTTGTACCTTCTTCTGTCATCTTTTGCACCTTTTGAGTTAATAATTAGATCATGCATGTATCACCAACTATTGCAAATGCTCAGACAGATTGTATGTCTAAATATATGTGATTTAAAATGGTTGAGCTCAACCAGCTCGCAACACCAGAAGTGTATTGGACAATTTGTCAGGCACTGTGATTAGCTTGCAAAATTGTTGTAAAGTGACTTAGCATATTCAAAAAATGGGTACTTTTTTAATAGATACAAATGGAACTAAACCAAGCATAATTAACTCAACATCAACATGCCTTTGAATGATGAGAAAAGATGAGGCAAGTAATGAATGTCAAAGAGAAAGTAAGATGCATTTTAGCTTGCAATTGTAAGGAGGTAGGGGGAGAGAGAATAGGGGTGGAGAAACGGAGAGTCAGATGAACAGTAGGGGGAACAGGAACAGGACAGTTAAAATCTTTTGCAGGCCATTACTAGTTAGAGGTCCACCTATCACTGTTTTGAGATTGAAATTTTAATCACTTCTATTGAAAGCAGATGCAGAAGTGCAGTAACAATCAAACAGAAACCTCCAAAAATTAGGGCATAAAGATCCTAGGAAACATTTATATGAAATATATCCCATAGCAAAATAAAATTTTCATTCTGTTAAGATATAGAAAGAAAAGCATGACTTAAATATTTGAAGTGAGGATAAGACAGTGAATTGTATTTTCAAACCATAATCGATTTTAACATGCTAGAGAGCGCATGTTAAATTTAATGAGGGAAGACTTGCTTGAAAGCAAATGCAGGTGAAGAAGTCCTAGAGTGGATGTGGCACCCATTAGAAGAAATCTAACAAAATTGGGCTAGTTATACATGAGAGCAAGGGGCAAGTTACAGCCAAAAAAAGAAATACGACAATTTTGCTGCTTAACTAATAAGAATTTTAAGTAACCAAGAAAACTAATAAACATTTTATTAGCACATAGAGAAACATGTAGTTGCATGTAGAAATTTTAGTCAATTTCCAAAGAGACAGCTCAAGCTCCACTTGTACATATTCAAACATAGACAAATAAGATATACAACAACCATAATAAATTCTTTGGGGTACCTGAGAGGTTCAATTCATCACAAAATGTTCGGTTAATCTATTGTTCTATCATGGAGGAGAACTAAACCCACAAATAAAGTTATAAATGACTAATTTTCTTTTGTATAAACTTCAGAAGCAACCACCCTACCTGTGTGCCTCTTTTTAAGATTGTTAAGCTATGGTTGGGAAGCAGGTTGGAAATGCATTGGCATGGCAGCACTGAAAGTAATTAGTTCGAATGAGAAAACCAATTGCATTGGGATCCAACATAACATGAAAAACAGACTTCACATTTATATATATTAATTTTCACTCTTGATACGTTTACATCATAAATGACATGCCTTTCAATTTTTGTTGCTTTATAAATTCTAAAGAATCTTGTAACTAGATAACACAAGCCTTCTGCTATATGATTTACAACAAGTTGCCACAATGTTGGTTGCCATCCATACATTAGACAGCTGAAAGGCTTCCCCTCGATGCCAATCTTACATCAGCACTAGATTATCCACTAAAGGAATTAGTTTCAGCCAAAGAACAAATCAAAGACAAGGTAATTTAAATTCAGAATGAAGATTCAAAGATTATTTTGATTCAACATACA
This sequence comes from Cocos nucifera, assembly GCA_006176705.1. Lineage (NCBI taxonomy): Eukaryota > Viridiplantae > Streptophyta > Magnoliopsida > Arecales > Arecaceae > Cocos > Cocos nucifera. Next base: position 46,156 of record QRFJ01004994.1, on the reverse strand, counting down.
ACTACAAATATACAAATATTTGAAACAAAAATCAAATAATAATTATCATATGACATACAAATTTAGGGGCTAAAATGTAATGACAAGGATATTTTTCACTTCCACTTTTGACCTCAAGTAAAATTTTCTCAAATCTTCAGAGATCAAGAAACTACAGTTCTAAATTCATTCATTAGTTGGTTTTGTTAATTGCAGAACAAAGGGCAATGGTGTTAATTATTTACCAACATATGATAAATTTTCTTTACTTGTAGCTTAAGTTAGTGTGGATAACATGTATAGCAAAGTTTGATATAAAATTAAGGCATGTGAATTGGTTGATTCAATTTTGAATCTATAATAAACTCATGTGCATGAACCACCTTATGAATTGATGCAGGATAAAATGAACATGCATAAAATTCAGCCTGAATACAGCAACACAAACCATATATTAACCCAAAGACATACCCCAAGTCATATTCCATATCCACATATTGTATATGTTTGACAATTGTATTCCTTCTTGCCATTACATAAACTTCCGCAATCCATGTAACACCTGTATATGTTGGTGGATGATACATTTTGTGATTGGACTGTGTCAATTTTACATGTTGGTTTGCGATAGTGGCAGAACCACTCTAACTACCCAGAACTGAGTGGTTCCACTTGGTTCTAGGCAGCTCAGAGTGGTTCCACTAGATTCTAAACCTGAACCTAGCCCTTCCCAAACAGAAAGGTCTTCAGATTAGGGTCTTAATCTCTATTGTCTCCTTGCCTATTTTCCACCATTCCATAACAACTCCTCTCCCTCTCTCCACTAGGGTTGGGGTTTTGTCCTCTGCCCTCCACTTCTCTTCTTCATTCTCTAGCTTCAAGACCCATGACATCAATGACAAGCACAAAGGCAGAGGTCTGCCGGAACAAATCATGGTGGTAATGGCCACAGAGAAGGGCCAGCAACAAGGGAGGACCTGGTTTGGGCCAGTTCGCCTCAACCTAAACCCAACCCTAGCCTTTCCCAAACAAAAAGGTCTTCAGATTAGGGTCTTAAATCTTAATCGCTATCCTTTCCTTTCCTGTCATCCACCACTCCACAAGAACTCTCTCTCTCTCCCTATCTCCACTAGGGTTAGGGTTTCATCCTCCGCCCTCTGCTTCTCTTCCCCATTCTCTAGCTTTAGGACCCATGACATAGATGACGAGCACAAAGGCAGAAGTCCATCAGAACAAATCATGGTGGCGATGGTCAAGGAGAAGGGCTGACAGCAGAGGGAGGACCTTGGGGTTATCAATACCGGACCAGCACAGCCTAGCATACCATATGTCAGTATGGTATGATACCATATTGTACCAACCTGGTTCTTGACTGGTGTGTTAGCTAGTATTGGTTTTGCAAACCTTGATAACAACCTTACAGGACTCTAAGCAATCATCTACAAATTAGTTCATTATATACGGTCACCACCAAGTTATATCATCAATCTTCTTTTTGTTTATGTAAAATAGCAAATACTCCTTCGCAATTTTCACATTCTCATAATGAACTCCTTTATGGAATTTGTCAAGCATTAGAAATTGCATTTTTCTCTCTCCAAGACTTTCAAAAAAAAAAAAACAGCCACATCACAACTCAATGGTAAATTTAATCATTCCAAATATATGAAATATGATGAATATAGCATTCAAGAGCTCATAATAGCTATCCTAGAAGCACAAACATATGCAAGCAGAGCATGATAATACCATTGAAATGGTAAATGAAGGTAGATTTAACAATAATAAGGATAAGTATTTTCACAAGCAACTACATTGTTGTGAAAAACTAATCATTATTCAAAAAATCTTGGAATAAAGTGATTGGCTATAAATTTAGAGTAAAATATAATTTTCAAGAAGATCTCAATTAAAAGGTATGTATAAATGGGAAAGAATGCTTACTTGTTGCCCAACAACATATAATTTATCAATGCGACGAAGGGAGAGCATCCCTTTTGCTGAACGAACCAAAAGATAGTCTGTCGAAGACAACTTTTGAGGAAATATAGGTGCACGGTACATGTTTGTTTCAAGACATGACTGACTGCAACCAGGACCTATATCTCCAAGAAAAGGAGATCTGTCAGCAGGATCAAGCGTAAGAACATTCCCTAGTCCATCATTGCCATTTCGCAGTGATGAAGCAGTTTGGTCACTGGGTGCAGTTTTCTGGTAATAAGTACATAGTCTAGCTCCCATCCCAACATTTCCTAGAAGCAAAGGTCTCTCCTCACAGTACCTGTATTGAAGGAAAAAAAGGTTAGAAACTAATACGTGCATTATGAATTTTACTTTACAAGAAATGTAAAAAAGAAACAGCCTTATAATGACTTGATAATAATCTTCAATATTAAGTAATAATTTGTCTTTCACAGGAAATCATAGCTGCAAAATCTAATATGCAAAATGAGAGGAGCATCTGCTTCTTATTGAAAGCAAAAAAAACAAAGAAAAAAGGCAACAAAAAAAAAATAAAGGATAGAAAGTAATATACAAAGCTCCCCTTCAAATTATTAATCATAACCATTACCCTAGTAACCATACAAAAGAAGATAAGCTTAGCAATTTGACAAAAAAAAAAAAAAAAAAAATCAAAATTCTCTCATACTACATAAAAGGTCAAAATGCTAAGATAATAGTCTCTCCTCTATAGACAACTTTATAGGAGTTACATTGAAAAATACAAAAAACAAAAGAAAACCAGAGAAAAATTATAGTAGTAACTTGGAGAAAGTATGGTGTATCCAGTTAAGAGGAGGCAATACAAACTACCAAGATTTGTAATATTGATTTTGATCCCATACTAGTACCATGTTAGTATGGTATCAAGATCAGTTTGGTGTACCGATACGCGGTATGCCTCCTGTATGGAGTACTAGTTTAGTACCAATACAATATGGTATGATATGGTATATCTAGTACAAGACGGTATGCACCAATACATTGAATGTTGCAAATTACCATAAACAAACTTAAATTTATACATGGGTAACTAAATAAACTAATGTATAGAAAAGGTTAGGGATAAACCCTGTTATAGAGATCAAAGTGTAAATACCTACAAAAGAGGTTCAAATTCAGGTACCAAGGCCTATCCCAGTTTAGGACTAGGTTAGTATGGTACTTGGACAAAACTGAAACAACCATTAAAAACAACAATGAAGAGAAAAAAAATAGGACACCGATCTGTCCCAAGTGTCCACACACAATTATCCCAATTCAATAGGGACAAACCAAGATATACCAGTCTAAAGAGACATAGGTCTTGAACGATCTCAAGGCATAGTCTCACTTTGGTACAGTACAGTATCTTTGAGACATACCAGGTCCTTAATTCTTGCCCATCACAAAACAATGAAGAAACAAAGAATGACATTGAGGTTCTTTTTCTGAATAATAGTGACCAATGGATAACTACAAAATAACTAGAGGATTTGCGGTGACCGAGGGATGCAAGTCATGCAACACAAACCATTTAACCAATTTACATTTTAAGGCATGTTAATTTGGGGGGAGTTGGGCTCTAGAATGTGAATGGGAATGAGTGACTCCATTCCAGCCATTTGGTTGGGAGGAGTCTCATTTTGATTCTAATTCCAACAAGGGATAGATGGCAGTCGGACAGGTATTTTCAAGTACCCAATCCATCTCAAACCTTAATAAGACCCGTTTAGCAATACCCTATAGGGTTTGAGATGTGTTTGGGATTTAAAATTAAAACCCGAACGGGCTTGGGATTGGTTTGGGATTTGCCCTCAAGTACCCGCTATCCGAACCTGATTATATATAAATACCAACACAACCCTAGCCATCATCTAAGCTTCCCTATTTGGCTACTTCCAACCTCCCACTTGATTGAGGGTCATGAGGACGGAAAAACAAAGGAAAAACCAAGGGAAAACAAGGGGAAAATGGAAGCAGTTGAAAGATAAGACCTCTTCCCACATAGATTGATCATTTTTTTTTCTTTTCACTTCATTTTCTTTTAAATTTAATTCTCTATGTTCGGAGAGCTGTGGGGAAAGAGAGCATCCGAGGGGTTTCTCTTTTTTTCGGAGATATGTAGGGAAGAATATCACCTAAGAGAGATCAGAGTGGTTTCTTAGATTCCGGTTGGGGTTTTTTTTTTCTGAACATGTGGGATTTTGTGAGAGTTGTGGCAGTGTGAGTTGGTCCCTTGAGGCTTTGAAAGCTTGATCTTGGTAGAAGCATGATATTTTGTGGGGTTTAGGGGATTTTTTATCAAAAGGATCCTTGTTTGGCTATAAAATTTTCAATTTATGGAGTTCTCTTCTCATGATAATATGATATCAAATCCATGGTCTAAGAGCTGTACTAGGCTAAGTTCCACCTTTCTGAATTGTCACGTGGATGCATGAACAAGGCCTTTCTCACACTATTCAACTCCAAGAGCAATGTGTGTCATGGTAGCTTGCACCGGCCACCATAGAATGAGAAAGACAGTGACTCAAGGCTCATGGTTTATTATGGTTCGGGTACCCGAATAACCCAACTTGAATAAAGGATAATTGGGCAGGTTCGGGTACCCGGCAGGTATACAAATTTTAAATGGGATGGGTTTGGGATTTTTGGTTAATTTTGCAATCAAGTTTGGGACGGGTTCAGGTAGCAAGATTGTAAATGGGTTCGGACATAAGTAGGCAAATTTTGCAGGTACCCTACCCATTGCCATCCCTACAAAGGTAAATAGGAATGTCCAAATCCCCCAAAATCCAATCTCGACTCTCCCTTGGTATTCAAATCTCATTTTGATTCCGATTCTGATTCCAGTCACAAACCAAACATGCCGGGAAATATGGCCATTTCGTTTCCCATTCCAATGCCAATTCTGGTTTAGATTCCAATTATGAATGAAATATGCCCTTAATTTTCAAGTGAACTAGATTTAGCTAACAATTGGTCTAAGCCTAGGCTGAAAATTCTTGCAAAACTGATGTCCACCCAGCTTAGCAGAATCAAAATGCATAACATATAATTTCCATATCATAGATAAATCTACATATACAAGTCATTAATAATTTTCTGAGGACTATAACAAATGTGCCTTGGCCCATGCAAGGAAGTCCTTGAGATTGCCTATGTGCAGCTAAATTTTAGTTTTTGCTGGTCCACGTGTGCTTCGAATGGAGTAGTGCAGGCCAACTCAGGTCAGGCTGAGTTTGCACCAAGATACACCCTTGGCCCAGCTCAACCAACCTGATGTCCACCACTACATCATTCTACTTTAGCAAGAACTTCATGTCATAGTTTAATAAAAGTGTCCTTAATGGAATGGCACCTTTAAAGGGAACCTGGAAACACACCAACAATTCTTCAATTAAAATCATTTATTTAGGTGATGTTTGGTACCGTTTCCTATTTTTGGTTTTCTATTTTTAAAAAACCAAAAACTCTTTCTGTTTTTTTGTAATGTGTTTTTTAAAATTTGTTTAAAAACAAGAAAGAATAACAAGAAATAGATCTGATAACCGTTGTGCTAGGATCAGCAAACCACCTCGACAAGCTTGCCGAACTTAACAGTGAAGCTTTAATGGCAGGCTCCGGTGCCTCTGCCCGGCTCCAATGCCCCCATCCTCCGAGTTGAAGTCTCTTCCCCATGCATCGATGCCTCGAGGGTGTCGATGATGTCGCAAGTGATGTTCCTGGCCTCGCCGTCCGACTCCCAAATGCAGAACTTGAGGAAGTTCTTCTCGGCGGCGGTGGCGGCACTCACCCTCCCCAGCGCTCCGTCCACCGACAACCTCTTCCTTGACGTCGGGAATAGCGGCGGCAACAATGCATCATCCAGCGGTGACAAGGGGCTCCTCCCGCCGGTGATCTCCTTCAGTCCATTGACGACGGAAGCCTCCTTGCGGGAGCCTAGATCTCCAAGAAATGCTCCGGATCGAAGATGGAGGAGGTTCGACGACAATAGCAGCGGCGTCGCTCTAATGTTCCTTCTGATCCTATTCCAATCCAATCTGTCCCCGAGAAGAGCATGAGCGAGAGAGAGTATGGGGAGGGAGGAGAAAAGAGAGGTATTTGAGAGGAAGATGGAAGGATGCCCTTGAGCACGAAAAAAAAAAACCTAAAAATCTAAAACCACTTTTTAGCATTTAGGAAAACAGCTAACATGTTTTTTTTTTAATGTTATATTAATCGAAAAACACTACTCCCAACCAAAAACCACAATGATACCAAACACCACCTTAATGTTCAGCTTTTACACCTTAATGAGAAAGCCACCCTCTTAAAATATTACATGGTGAACCAAACACATATTTTGTACTAAAGCAGCTAGCATCCAGCCGACCTTCACACAAGTATAAACAAACAATTGAGTTGTGTATTCTTGTTATAACTCATTAAAGTTACAGAACTACATCAGAATGGCAAATTGTCAAATCTTAAACTATTGTACCACCCATTAATCACACCCATGATAGTATAACATAGTTATCAAATGGCAAACAGAATTCAAACTAATGCTAGCAAAACCCATAAGCAAAGATCTTACCACTTATTGGACTCTTTTTCTTTTAATGCGAACACTGAAAAACAAAAAAATCACAGTCCAAATTTTGGCTGACATGGCCTCACCAGTGTGTAACTTATTAAATAAAACATAACATCCTATTCTGAGTTTTCTCAACGTTCCTAGCTTGAACTCAGATCAGAAGGGGGCAACAAAATGTGCACATACTACTAATAACAACAAAAAGAATCCATTTTACATAATCAAATATTACAGTGACAGAACAGGAAGTTCATTAGATCCCATGGTACATGCAGATTTATCAAGTTCCAGCATAAGTAACCAATGTGGCAAAAAAGTGAAGACTTCAATGCAGCTTAATGTGATAACTCAGCAGGTAAGATGTGAATGATTTCAGCATTAAATAGGTTAGCACTCATAATACATGCAAGATATTTATAAGGACAGATGAATTGAATGCAAGTTCAGCCAATAATGTTATTGGCATGGCATGCATTGACTGAAACATGACTAATGCCACAGAGAGTCATCAGTCTGGGGCTCATCCAAATAGCCAGAAATTAACTTTGATCAGACATCAACAAGAAAACAAGCCGGGCATTAATTGGAAAAGGTGCATTTATGGGACGTCTTAGACTCTCAATACATCTAGTGAAGATTGTTTAACCATGCACTGCTCAAATCAATGGAAGTTTTGATGGATGCACTAAAGTTCAAAACTGAACTCCAATCTCCAAACCTTTCATTTGTTTAAGTATGTGCTGCAAATATACAACTAACAAGCACAAGACATTTTTGGAGCAACATGCTTAAAATGAATAAAATTAGTGTAGCATATAAATAAGAAGTCTCAGAAGTAATAGTATCAAATTGCAGACACAAAGGATGCATGAGAGAAAATTGAGCTAAAAAGTAAAAGGGTTGGGCCTCTTACTCCATGAGAAACACATGTCCATCTTTGACAGATAGCTCAGATTTCTTCTTAAATGCCCCAGGAGGCCGCAGAGGCTTATTCTCACCAGGCAACTTTTGGGCCCGTGGCCACACATGGATTCTTGTACGGACAAGTTGAAGCACAGAATTTGATCGCACCTGTTGTTCTGCAAGAGACATGTTGTCCTCAAGCTCTCTTCCAGAATAATATACTTTAACCTTCTCTGATAGCTTGAAATCTGCATGGATAACATGAGCAATTTTCATTAGGAAAAAAAAAGTGACATCAAATGAAGTTATTAGCCAGAAATTTTTCTCAGCATCTAAAGGGGTTTCAACCCATAAGTTAGTTTGTTGACATGAACTAGTGCAGTTTTCAGGATAATGGGTTTAACAGAGCTTAGCCAATAAAAATGGAAAAGAGAAAGAAAGAAAATGATTAGTTTAATAAGGTTATGCCAAGTGGACAAACCTAACTTCTTAGATGCCCGCCGTTTGAAAGATGACAAAGTTTCCTCAGCATTGACAGTAAGCTTAGTTCCCTTTCCTTTCCCTCCCACACTCATTAATATTATTTTCATGGGTCCATGCGTGCAAGGTGCTCCTTGTATCATAGCAGCAGCTTTGTTATCATGAGGGTACCATAAGGCTTTGGGTCTATGAAAATTGGCAATTTCCTTGCTGCAAAACCATTAATAACAGAACTTGAGCAGCTGATGACAATTCACAAGAAATTACTGTACATGTCTAATATTAGTACTTAAACAAATGGAAGTACCTACTATGACAAAAATAAATAAAAGAAGATTGTTTTGATCTAACCACATGTGGTACTACATCCACTAGTTGAAAGTCATATATCAACAGAAATGAAAGCCTTCTTTGCATTTGGAATTTCATTAGATGAAACAAATGCATGCAATAAGAAACCATAGCAAATATAACTCCATGACGACCAACATACTGCTGCAAGTAGATGGTTCGTTCATTAAATTGACTAAGAAATGAGAATTTTGGTGATAAAATAATATATTAACAATTGTAAACAGTTCTAGGTAATTTCCAGCAATACATAGAATACATAACAACTCTAATATTAAGTCAATTAACAGGCATCTAAAGTTATAATAACTAACAAGTATCAGCAGATGCTAGAAGTTCAAGAGACTAGAACTTGTGAAGAATAGCCCAGCCTCCTTCAGTTATCAAAATACTATACATGTGATCAAGGTTCCATGCATCAGTGCCAGTGAGTGTGCCTGGTACTGGCTGGCATGCAAAGCACCATGTCAATGCACATGCTGATATATGCTGAGGAAAAAGATATTAAAAAGAGCTTTAAATCTAACGAAAAGTATTTGTATAATTAAAATTAAGAATATGACTTAACAGTCCCAAGCCAAACCAGTGCTGGTCCTGGTGGTGGCCTGCACAGTGCATGCTAGCTAGCATGGACTGGCATGGGTTGGCATTTATAACCTTTTTAACTGTACATGTACTCAAAGCTTCAATTAGTATTGAAATCTAATCTTCAAGAGATGCAACTCACATGGGAACCTTCTAACAAAAGGCAGAAGCTCTAGCCACAAGCAGGGTCTTAAATGGAAACCAAACTCAATTCTTACTTATTTGCTCAGGTTCCAACAAAATATGGAAAATTATGAAAAGAATACCTCATAAGAATACAGGACAGAGAATGTGTTGGATTACCAAGCTAGATAGTCATTGAAAATAAGAATTTGTCAGGCCCATATCATTTTAGCATTTAGTAGTCGAAAGGACAATACATGGCCTGATACAGATGCAACAGCAGTATTAAATGCTTAGTTTAAGTAGAGTTTTTTCCCATATTAACTAGCATCCAACATAAAGTCACATAACTGAAATGCACCTTAATACGAGCATGAACCTTTGAAACAATAAATTAGTAAAAGTCAGGTCTGAATATAGATATTCTGAGAAAAAAATAACTGAAGATGCTTTCTAAAGGTCAGTCAGACTGACATGCAGTTGATCTAGGAGATGGAGCCCTTGAATGCTTTGAATCTACATAAAGAACTTAAAACAATTTCAAGGCCAACACTACAAAATTTATGGTTGAGAAATGGATGTCTTGATAGTCGCACTCGTATATAGGTAGAACATGATTACTGAATTTTCCTCCTTGCCTTGGCATAATCAATATAATTTTTTCATTGTTAGTTAGCAACTTAACTGCTTGTCAGATGGCCCCACTTTGGGTATAGACAGAAGAAAGATGTAAAATATCAGCAAACACATCAGAACTTATTACATTGGCTTACACAAAAATAAGGGCCAGGAACAAAGGGAAGGATTACTTGCAAAAATAATTCTAAATAATTTAATAAATCACTTGTAAAGAAACAACTAATACATTCCACTTGTTGGTTTTTAATGCATAGAAAAATAAAATTATTTCATGCCATGAAAAAAATTAAAGAATTAAAGAAACTACGAACATATTTCTTATACTTTGATAAAATGAAAAAGTTGTTGCTTGTGTAGAGTATATCGCAAGACCACAACCAAGGACAGGGAGCTTGTTCTTACTTGCTCAACTTTGGCTTCATGGTCTGCAGTTTTAAAGCAGGTACAGAATGCATGACTTTCATACCAAGACAAGCATGCTTTTTAGCATGGGATTTGGCTTGCTGGGAGGATTTTCGATTGGAATAATATTTGTCATTAGAAATGTTAAATCGACTGGCTGATGATCCTTGGCTATGAAGATCTACAGAGTCTTCCTTGGAAGATTTTGAAGAACGAGTTATCACCATAGCACCCGCATGAGAGCGAAGGTGATCGCCATCTTTGTTATCTAAAACTTCAAAGAGCATTTGATCATCTTGTAGGTCAAGGATCAGCTTTGGCTTTGAAATAGCTTCATCTGGATCCCAAATAATCTGATCCAACCAAGACCCTTCTAACAATTCCTTATTCTGCAAAGAAAGTTTGATAAAACGCCGTAAAACATCACCTTTGCAAACTTCTGCTGTCCCATTCTCAGCCTCAACTTCTTCAGAATGCAAACCACCTTTTTTGGAAAGAGACTCTAACCTCAGTAATTGAGGATGATAACTCTTTTCTGCTGACTGATTGCATAATGAATCTGAAAATTTTCGGGAACCAAATGGCTCCAGCAAAATATGATCACCCACGAAATTATAATCATTCTCAGCATTTCTACGCTGAGATTTTTTTTCAAACTCAGCATCGTTAGGCACTTCGACGTCAAGTTCAGACAGCATACAACTATCTGAACAACCATGACTTGCAGTGGGTGAATTTCCCCAATTAATTGCATCCTCCCAGTCTTGCTGATCAAGGGGATAAAAACTAGAACATAGTGGAGACAGTTGATGACCTGAAAACATGTCAATGGTTGTATTTTTCTTCATTGGCTGAGCAGAAAGAAAAGAGTCTTTCAACTGCTCATCGACACCAGATATTTCTTGTTCCACATTGCCTTCAACAGCATCTATGGTGGAGTTGAAAACCTTAACAGCAGATAAATCTTGAGAAGAGCTCCTCAGAAATGCCTCCTCATCTTCTTCAACAATATCAGCAACATCCAAGGGTTTGAGCCACTCTGATGTAACCAGACACAACAATAACGTAGTCACTCAACACCCACAATAGGGCAGAAAAAGTACAATGCTTGTCAATAAAAAATGAAAATCAGCATTTACAAAAAGAACCATTAAATTCTCAAATTTAACTCAACAAAAATTATTGTAATATATTAACATAACATTTGGCCTCGCACTGCAGGACAGAAAGATAAACTCCATAAAGAAATTTGAAAGTTAGACTAACTTCAAAAACAGACACAATTGTTAGAGATTTAGCACACAGCATACATTTCACAAGCTTTTTTTTTCCCTTTCTTTCCTTCTTTTTTTTTTCTGATGTGCTACACTTCAGCAAGCATAATTCAAAAGAACGTGAACAGACCACAGACCTTTATTTATTGAATGTCTATGCTGATCCTTCCGCTCTGCTTTTTTTATAGCCTCATGCACACCAAAAATTTCTGAGAACCTCAAAATCGCCATACCATCCTCAATGCACAAAATAGGAAGGGAAGTTCCACTTTTAGATTCCATTTGCTTTTGTTCATCAATAGCATGTTCCTACAAGAGATCATGAAAACCGGCATTTTAAAAAAAAAAAAGGCAGCTGTGACAACAAATATGACAATTAATGTCAAACTTTTATAATTAGATTATCTGGAAAAATTAAGCAACAACTTCTCATGACATATTCTAAATGCAAGTTCCTCATATATCATGGAAAAAGTTATAAATGATAAACAATTAACGAACAAAATATTTTTTTTTGTTTTCGTAAAAATATTCTTAAGAATAGCATCAAGAATAGATAACGCAGATCACCTGAAAATCCTCCAATTCAGGGATCATTTGTTCTGGGTCTGACAATTCAACAGAAGGCAAATTGTCATCAGGAGAAATCTCTACCGAAGAAATTAATTGCAATTTCTCATCTGAAATAAAAAATAAAAAAATAAGGAATATAACACAACAAAGGAATTCACATGAGAGCATAAAATTCTTGTTGACAACAATTTGGCAATACAAAATTTGCATTGAAGTAATTTTACTGTTATTCAGATCTCATCAACATTAGTTTCTCTGGGTGCGTTATTTCTCGCAGATGTTTGTTAAAAGGCATGTAACCCATTAGTCAATGAGGTAAAGCTCACTTTATTACCATTCAAGAACTTAGTTCATTGACTCCAACATCCTCTTATGTTCAAGCAGCACCTATAAGGGTTCGTAACTATGTACAGCTGGGGTTATGTGTCGGTAAGACTGCAAAGTGCAAACACAAATGGCTGTTGTCAAATCTGTGCTTGTCCAGTGTTGCCCTCAATACTGGCCAGCCATCTCTCTTTGATACATAATCTGAACTCTCAAGTGTTGTCAAAACTAGGTCGTTTTGGCATCATTTTATGCATGGGTTGACCAAGTCTCTTAAGTGATTAATTTGATACCAGTAATAATCCATGAACAGACAGGTTGCATGGGTTCACAATGCCACTTTAATTCCAGAATACAGATTCTCGTATGATCTATCAAAGTTCTTGATCATTTTTTTACAACTGGTCAGCCTGACACCAACTCTATGGTCATGAATTAACTTACTAAAAAGCAAGCCTACAAGTAGGAAATTTAACTTGATTACTATAAAATTAAAGCTCATGCGACAAAGACATTTCCCAGGTTTCCTTATCATGCGTTAATAATAGGTAAAATTGATACTTACATTCTACAAAAATAATATGAATTTAATTTTCTTGCTTGCCTTGATATAGTTCTCTAACAGTAAAAGATGCCTAATTGAAGCGGGTTTGAGGAGTTGAAAAGGTTTTGTGTCCACACAAAGCTGAGATTATTGAGCAGGTTTCACACACCAAGTAGATAATTGCCCCTCTAATAGTCATATCAAAAAAGAAGGCTTAGGCAAGTATGCATGTACCAATGTTAATGGGCAATACAAAAATGTGAACAATCAGACAACATAAAATGGAGAGAATATTGAATATGCATATGGAGGCTAAACCAAGCTCACCTTCCAGCTTTTTTCTCTTTGTAGTTTGCACTGAATAACTATTGATCATTAAGAACCATGCTTTTTGGAAATTCAACAATGTAGTTTGACCAGTGAATATGAACATCCGTTCCACAATTATGGAGTAATCAGCAGTACCAAAGACAATCATTAGCCAAACATATGTAAGGTATTTTAGTCAGACATAAGGGGGAAGGGTGGAGGGGCATATTTTTCAAGGAGATATGGAATTAAGGAAAGCACTCCACAAGGACAGCAAGGCTACAGATGAGAGCATTAAAGGATTCTAAGTTTTCATAATTAAGGAGAAATGCCAGGACCATTGACTGACCTCATTTAGTCATATGAATGTAATGGCTCTACTGCCCATGCTAAGAACAGTGCTAAACTTTGGTCTAAGGGAAGAACGAGAAGACACACCCCAAGTTGATACCTTTTGCCTAACATGCCAATACTCAATGCTACCGCAATTAACATGAGATTGTTGTGAGTTTCCACTTGTATGACTAGCTAAAATCATCCGGAATCCATCAAAATAACTGTGAAAGAAGTCCTCAAATCATGCTTAGTCTACAAAATTTGATCTTCTACCTATAATTGGATAGCCTCAATAATATGAGAAAAGATAATGAAGGAATAACAACCAGAAGAATTAAAATGAGAGAACAGAGAAGAGCGGACGCTCAGCTTCATAAATCTGAATAAACACACCCTTTTATTCATTTATTATTTAAGAAATAAACCAGTAGAACAGATCTAACAGGGAAAGAAAACCATAATAGTTGGGGTAGGCCACTTACAAAAGGATTTCTTCAGTTACCAGGTCCAAAACACACAAGGCTAATTAGCATCAGAAAAACTATAAACTTAAAAGTATTATCATGTAAATGAATTACATACCAATTCGACTAGGGTGCTAATCAGGTGGGTCCAAATGCCTCCTAATTCAAACCTCACACATAAATCCCCATTGGGGGCTTCTCATCTGCATTTTAAACCAAACTCTACCCACTAAAGGATCGGGTAGTGACCAGGTCTAACTCCATGTTGAAATAGGTGTGGATCAAGACTATATCTAGGTCAAAAGTGGCCTCAAAATTATCTATTTACATCACAGAAACAATGTATAATTAATAAGTTTGATAAGAAATTTTAAAAAAGGGTGGAACCACACATTATATATCAGGTAAACTATCGAGTCCAGGTCTGCATTGGGTTGATAAAAATCAAATCCATATCCTACTGTGCCTCATGATCAGGGAGGGTCCAGTCTGTTTCTGTGTCAGGCAATTTTCTTTAAAAGACTCGGACCCGGCCCTGAAAAGTTACACAGGACTGTCTCTGGACCTGTACCTTATCCACAGGCATACAAGCTGGAGTAAGTCTAGATCATGTCTGAGTCAGGCACATGTCTGCAAGTAACGACAATGCCAGATTTGGCTAGTCAAATTGAAATGATCTCTAACAATTATTTTAAAAAATTAAAGGCGACTACTAAATATACCCTTATTTAAACCATAAATATTAAAAAAATTGCAACAAAATATGAAGAACTTCTATTATAATTAGCAAAGAACAATGGTAATAAAGATGAATGTCAAGCACTCCCACACCTAACAAAGTCGGAGCAGCAAATCCCCAATCCCAAACTTGAATCTGTTATTCAATAACTTTGGGCAACAACAGACACAACGGACATTAAGAAATACTAGGGGTGAGGGACATGCTCCAACATAACTTAAAATTGCTTGACAAGATCCATATAGTTGAACTCAAGTAGAACGGAACACACAAAATTGGCGATGGCTGCAGAAGATATTACACACTGCATTATGAAAGTAATGCATGCTCCATCAGAAAGTTATATAATAGAATTTCCCTGTGCATTATATATATCCAGTAAACAAGAGTACAGGGATTTAATGAACAGCCATAATCCAGCAAATAAGGTTCATTATAACCAATATTTCACAACCACGCCCAAGTCACTTAATAATAAAACAAACAAAATTTGCATTCACGAAAGAATGAAGGAATTGCACAAGTAACAACATTAGACTGGTCTAAAACCAGATGTATTTTAACTGTCTCTAATGACAAATCTGCATTTAAATAAAGAAGAAAAAACAAAAGTTTATCATGTAATGATGCATCTATTTAGTATAATACCCTTCGCAAATAAAATTGTCTGTTAACCCTTTCTAAATCCACAGATGAGCAAAATGCACAACTTGCCCATGTGAAAACAACAAAAATATGCACTTGATAGGAATTATAATGATTGAAAAATGTCAATAAACATTTAAACCAAGAAATGATAGCAAGTTCCCAACTCAGAGAGAAAAAATGTAGATGGGTTCCAAGTCGTGACCTGCAGATGGACAAATTCGGACATCAACATTATTGCCATCAACCTCATTTTCCTTCACAGTTTCTTCATCCTCGTCATAATTTTCTTCATCAAAAACAGAAGCTTTATGGTCTAAAGAAGCCAGTGACATATTAGAAGAAAAAAATTCTTTCTTTGGCAGCAAATGGTCTTCTTCTGTGCCAGCCTGAACCTCAGGCCCATCATATTGCTCATCAATATCTTCATAGTCAACAGCATCTTCAGCCTTCTCATCATAATCTAAAGGACAAGGACAAATGAGATTATCTGAAAACGAAATATAGTTTGAAGTTTCAACTGAAACAAGAGGGTAGAAAATCAGAGTTGCACCAAGATGCTGTGTCACTTGGTCAAAGAATTGAAAATAAACAGTAATTGGAGTCGCATGCAAAATAATGAGACATATGATTACTTTCGATTTGAGTTAGAAGACAAATAGAACAACATTTGATCAAGTTTTGAACATATAACATATAGCTTGCATACGAAAAGATTCAAAAGTTGTATTGTCCATTTATGTTCCATTCAACAAAAAATCTACAATGAAGTACAAGATACCATATTATTGCTTTATTTTTGTTTTGAGTGACAATCAACAATTGAAACTTTAATGGTTCAAGATCACCAGCAGTCTAGCAAACTCAACATCAAAAATATCTTGGTCAAGAACCCTGCAGTTAAAGATCTGTAAGTGCTAACTAGTAGTCGATCATGGCAGCTCTAGCCACCAATAAATACAAGTGGAGAACACACCATGAAACCTAGTGTTGATTAAAAGCAATCATTCCAATAAACCAAAAGTTTCAGCCTATGTGATCATGATTTTAAAGTTCATTAAATCAATAAATCACAATAGATGAACAGTGTCTTTGAATCCAAAAAATGAGATGCACTAGAACAATCATATGATGGTTTATAATGAGAAAGCTTTTTGTTTGTACCGTTATCAGATTTTGGAGATACGGTTGCAGATCAAGCATGTGGATGATGTCTAAGAGATTTTAGGACCAACAACTAATAGTGATAGTAAAAATTGCAACAAAAGATTATTGTTGAATTTTATTCTACTATTTAAATTAGCCAGAGGCTATGAAACCCCAAAATCAATTTAAATTTATTATCTACAGTTTCTAAATCACAAAATTTAAATAAACCAAAATTAAATAGTCATATCAGCAACTAGTAGAATTGCATGGATGTAATGCCAATTGATTTTGTTGCTGTTTCAAAGTTGCATTCCTCATCTCAATTATTGTTTATGCCCAATAATATGAAAAGCACCAAACAGTACGATGATATCAAAACGAACAAGCATCATGTGGAAGTGATAGGATTGATAGACATATCCAGGGTTGAAGAAGTTGATGAGGTCATGTTAAGCACTCCGAGCTTCTGATTAAGTGCTTGTCTATTTTCAATCATCCATAATTATTTTAACATAAAATGGTTGGCATGGTCGTACCTAATCTTTGTTTGAATCTTTCACTCAAATGTGTCACCAGCTTCATTGCCAAGTCTTATTGGAAGAAGGTATATGTGATACAGAAATTGAAAATAAAAGACAGAGGACAGATGCATGCCAAATTTTTGAAGGCCTTATCCACCATAACAGAATTAATTTTGCGACTTTGAAGTCTTCTATAAATGTAGGTCATCTTAAGAATTGGCAATTGGTAAGTTTCTTGGGACCTATCAGTCTTGATGGTGTATGTTAGGCATAACAAGCTGCAACTTTAATATGCATTTTGGGCATAAATAAGCTGACAATTTCTAAGTGCATTTTGGACAGCATCAAGTGAAGGAAATCAGATGGAAGAAAAATTGGCATTTCTATATAGTTGATATCTCCAACCTATGTTTAACTAAATTGTAAAAAGTCATACAATTCACAGATTGCTTTACTCAAAGAAGTACCAAGCAAGAGTAAGTAGTTTTTAATGAAGTAGATTTTCAAGTTTATTAAAGATTCCACTTGACCTAAAATCTTTGATAGTGTCCTAAGTCATATAGGTTGGAAGTCCTTAAATGATTCGAAAGCTTTGTGAGGGATTCATTAAGAGTGATAAACTGACTATGATTTATGTGCAAGTAACGAACAAGTTGATTTCTTAGTGGATTCAACATATTTCTCTCTTACTCTTCATCTTATCCTTTTTTTCTTTTGTTTTTTCTCTATAAACTCCATGTCCCCCAAGGTTGTCAAACTATCTAGGGGAGCTAGGAAATAGACCCCTTGTATAGCCTAGGCACTTAGGCAATTGCCCAGGGAGGAAAAATCTCTAAGTCATTTTATTATATATACTTTTATTCATATGCTTAAAAAATGTATACCTACATATATATATATATATAGATGTGTGTGTGCGCGCATATTGCACTCTATTTTCAATTTATGTGAGATGTCCAAAGATCAAACTCCACAAGAAGAGCAGCAATATTGCTACTACTATAGCACCCAACAGGCTACAGAACACTGTTAATGAGCGAGCACATAACAAAAAGCAAAAGGAGAAGGTAGAGGATCATAATGAACAACCACCAAGAAGAATGAGGTGGCAAGCAAACCAGAGGCTAGCAAGTAGAACTAAAGGGAAAAATTAATAAGAAAGTGGAAGAATGGCTAAATGAACAAAAAGTGTGTGGCAACTATAGCCAACCCTACCATTCATTATTGTTGCCTAACTTGTTGGTACTCACTGCTACTAGCTAGTAGCCTTCAGCCCTTCGCAACCCTCCCATATGTCCCATACGGGACTCAAAAAAGAAGCAAAAATGGGAAAAGAAACCCCTGAAGAGGTAGAGTTCAAGTGGGCTTGGCCTAGGCAGCTTGGCCAAATTAAGTGCCTAGACAACTACCTAAGCACCCAAGAGGCAACTTTGCAACATTAATGTCACCCACTACCTACAACGTCACTTAATGATTTGCATACCTCAAATTGGTTAGGATTTAAATGAATCACAGCTTTAAAAATTCATTCATGTTTGCAAGAAACACCCAAGGGTAGGTCACTTCATGGAAATCACTTCACACCATATAACGATTTATTCTTGTTTAAAGAAATATAGCTCTTTGATAAGGAAACGATGCTCCTCTGAAGGATTTAAGTGTCGCTGGCATGATGCATGACAGCTAATGGCTGGCGCAATACATGTCATTCTCCATAATGCTATATCATGCCATGTCAACAAAAGTTATACTATGATGGAACCCCAAAAAAAAAAGCACTTAGAAAAATAAGGACTAAAAATAAGGATTTAACATCCCTTTCTGACTCGGTACCTAGCAAAACAAGGAATCAACCTGTGCCAAACTGCAAACTGTCAATATGGGACAACATGCAAAATGTCCTGTGCAAAACTAAAGTAGGGTACCAATACTGGCCCAGTATCATACATGCTCACCAACAAGGATTGATGCAAGCCAACAATTGAAACCTTTGATCTAGGCACAAGCTAGCACTTGAATCCTTTAGTCCGAGAACAAGCTAGCACTTCAGATTTTGGTCCGAGCATAAGCCAGCACTTTGGTCCTTCCTATGCAATAGCAGAGATGCATTGCATCTCAACAAACAATTTTAAATTGTTAATCACATATTATGATACAGACCATAAATAATTAAGTCACATACCTTCCTCCACATCAAGCTCAAGTGGAGAAGATAGGAGATTCCTTAGGATGTCTAATAGGAACGGCAATCTACTCCACCCCATCGGGTATCCAACCCAACCCAACCCTAATGGGGTGGATTTTACCCGACCTGTTTAGAGTCAGCAGCAAAGAGATGTCTTCATTCTAAAACCCACAGCAGATCCAGAATGGGTGCAAATAATGGCAATAGTTTTCGCAAACCCGACCTGATTATATATAAGCCTTGATGATTATGATGATTATGATGATAATGGAGAAGAAAGCATTGTGATCGATCATGAGAAAGATTAATCATGTTAAAGGCTACAAGATACATGCTTAATTGTTCCTTTTTTTTTAATTGATTGCTTTTTCTTATCTTACAAGACATTGACTTCCTAAGAACAATATTTCTATTTGTTGTTTCTATTATTGTGAAAATTTGGTTTTTTATGTTCTATGCCACGGACTCTTATTTTGTTTAATATTATGTAAAGTATTGAGTTTTTTTTTTTAAATTTGTTTGATTTGTATGCAAAATAATAATAATAATAATATTTACAGCTTTACCCCCTGACCCATCCCAATCCACCCTATCCAACTCTACCCACTCCATCACACACCAAGGCAAAGATGGGGTGGATATGGGTACGTAGTTTCCAATTGTAAGGCGGGTACTGGTAATAGCCTACCAAACCCATACCTGCTCCACTGCCATCCATAATGTATAACCATAAAATGAGCTAAGGTCTCGCAAGCTCTTTTAGTTTTAATGGGTTCGTTATCGTTTCTTCTTGGAAGCACCCATAATTAAGATTCTTGTCACCTTCTTGGAAGGCCTCCATGTAATCTTGGCTATTTACTTCATAACGTGCAATTCAATATCATCCCAACACGCAATAATAGTATATCCTTATCGAGTCATGTTCTCCAAACTGACCACATGTGAGCTTGGCCTTTTGACTTCATATTGGGATGGCAAACTCAGCTCTTGTTGCACAATCATACCGAAAATTTCCTTTGCATGGTGATAAATTCAAGGATTTATTAGATCAAAAACTAAGTTGCCTAGTACATATGACATAGAGTACCTTGAGTTCGATTATCAATAGCGTGCAACATCATTTATAAGCATAAGAAACAAGTGATGAAACCAGCATTGCATACTTCTTCACTTCCCCATTTGTAATGGATACACTCCATTTAGTTAAATACATAATAACCTATATAGTGCATCTCCTATATAACAGATGTAATTATCAAGTTTCTTAATTACAAGTTACATAAATCATAAAAATACATTTCTAGCAATATAGGGAATGATAACCATCCATAATTTCTCAGGCATGCACCACACTTGCGCAACATGATACGACATAGTTGCAAAGCTTTGGTACCATAATGCTAAACAAACAGAGGAATGAAGTTTTGGTTGGAGGATGCACTTAAAGTTCAACAGGTTTTTTGTTCAGAAAAGTTAAAGCTTATTTTTCTAATCTAAAATTGATCTAGCACTTGAGCTAATTGGATTTGCAATTGAGATTTTATAAGGAAACAAGATACACCTCTAGTCCATTCACCAGAAAATAGTAAAATATTTGTTAGTAGTGAAATAGAAATGACAACTTAACCCAAAAAATAACAGGGGAAAAAAGAAATGTCAAAAAAGATAGCAAACTAATAGCGTGGTAAGTATTTTGGCATTCCAATTGGTTGTGATAAGTCAAAAAGAGTCATTAGCACAAACCCACACAATAGAGAAGTGAATAATGCTTTGTTGCTTCACTTTTGATGTCTATGTTACAATGGATTGTAGCAACCAAAAGCAAATGTGGAAGTGGGGATCTAAGTGTTGGCACAAGGAAGCAAGTCCTTTTCAAGAAAAAAGAGAACAATGAAACATTTAAGCATTGGATTAGTACCTCTGTAAATGAAGGTAACCCATTTTTCCTAAAGATACAAGGATGAGCTCCTATTTTGACCCAAAGGATTTCATATACCAAAATAAATTAAGAAAGGAAGAATGTAGGAGATTCAAACCCCTTGTAGAAACTAAAACTAAATTTTGTTGCATTAATACTTTCACTTATATCTAAGTAGTATAGACAATAATCCACATTAGAAGAGACTCATAGACTTTAACTCCAAAAAGCCTCAAAAATATATATAAATAAATCAATAACTACAAGTTAGATAAAATTTTGCCTAAGCCACTCTTAATACAACTCAAATTAGCATAGAAATAAAATTAAAATAAGAGGGCGGGATGCTTTGGAGAAAGATAAAACTTCCATTTGCTTTTGGAAAGTTTAATCATGAGGTGATGTGAGGTGGTGTTGTTTTAGTCATTCATCATACATAATTCTTTTTCACAACTCAAAAGGACAACATTGTACCATCAACAAAACCAGGGCCCCAAAACATCCAATCATTCAAGGTAAGGTAAATCACTTAGATTTAATAGATGCATAGATGAGCTTCAACTCTTTCCTATATCAATAAAAAATAGCAAAAGAGAACAGAATGGAAGTCATTTTTGTAGGTACAAGCCTCACCTTGTTCAGAAGCATCTGTTGCTGCTGGAGAGGATTTGATCAACTACAATTTGAATAAGATAAATAATTTAAAACACACCATATTGATTATTCGAATAGGTTCAATATTCAAGAACTAAGCATGAATTCAAAACCCGATTTATAGTTAAAGCAGCATACATCAATATCTGTAAGAGATGGTCCTAGCTTGTCAGCCAATGCAGCAAGATGCTCCTTCGCATCCTGAGAAACAAAATCACATGTTTAACATTAATCTTAACTATCATAGTAGATATCAAAACCAGCACAGGCAAATGCACAAATTAGGACGGGTTCATTCCTATCTTTCTAATTGTTTTATTACATACTTTCTTTCATACCTACATGTAGAGTTCTAAATACCTTCTCCATTTTTTTACAGAGTTTCCAATATTATCAATCAGGAAACATGGAAACTACTATAGTTTAGAGTATTGTATATCCTCAGTTAGTCTTTTAATGGCCACTCACATTTCCTGATACTACATGAGAGTTATGTTTCAATAATATTCAACCAAATGAGACATCTAACTACAAGACCAAACATCTTCTCTGCCTTCACCTGATCATTTTATTAAACTTTGTGACACAACAAATACCTTTGAGCTGAAAAACGAAATAAAATCAGATGAATTACCTCATCAAGATAGTCAACGTCAAGGTCGCCAGAATTATCAACATTTCCAAACATAAAACCCAGGAGACGATTTCCGCCGCCATACTCCTCATAATCATCATCTTCATTGTCATCTGCCAGTAAGAAGGTCAAAATGTTAATGTAGTGCAGCACTTTCAGCAACAATTTTTAGATGAAACATACAGCAGATTTTTGAAATGTCTACAACTAGTGCGATAAGACTGAACAAGATAAGTGTACATAATTAAGCATTTCAGTATGAAAGAAACTTTAACAACTGCCACAAGTGGGCATTTGCACCTAAAAATAGCAACACTGCATCTTCTAAAAGAAAGATAGGTCCTTTTTGAAAAAAAAATAGCATAAAAATAACCTATTTCAGAAGTTTCTTATTCAAAATGCAGAAGTCAGTAAAGCTGCTGTTATCTGAAGCTAGAATTTTAGCTTTTAATTCATGAGAAGTCAGTCCCAAACTTTCATCATTCTTGGATTTATCAAGCGGTCCATCTTCCTTTGCTACAAACTTTCCCCACCTTTTCACCTTCTCTCCCATCCCTTCCTCACGCTATGATCCTTTCAAACCCTCTCTATGATCACTTCCAGATTTCTCACAAGAATATCGGAACCAAGAGAGCAAGTGTGACTGATGTGACTGTGAATATAGCATTTTTCTTTCCTACAAAATTTTCTGTGAATGGAATCAAGTATATAATTGATTGTTTAAACTTTAAACAATTGGTATCTAACATTTGTCAATCAGTGTTTGGAGGGGGGGAAATACTTCTACATTTTGGTATCACTACATGCTGCTCAAAATTGCATTTACTAGTCATGGTACTAGTTATTACAGCATGTCAGCATCATCTGTCATACTCCATCAGCTTGGCCAAAAAGCTGTCCCAGTAGAAATGGCTTGCTACATTTGGTTTTCTTTGCTCTTGTCATAAATCTGATCAGAACAACAAGAGATAATCACCAGACCATGTAGCAACGGCACAGTTTTTATCAGCAAATCTTTCATTTAACTATAAGAAGCCCAAAAAATTAATTTTCAACTTATCATATCCACTAATGACCCAAAAACACCCAAACATACTAAACGGACGAAAGTTTTGTTGCATGGTTGCGAACTCCACAGCCTATGCACACAGTGTGTAGACCAAATCAATTATTAGGTGTTACCACACCCAAATGCCTCCAGTATCCAATACAAAGATGCTATAGCATCAAGTGAAACATAACAGTAAGACTTATGCGTTGCACATAAATCTTCAACCAGTATCTATGCTCCTTAAGCAACATGATACCAGCATAAACTAAATGAGAAGGTCCCAAAAATTTCTTGATAGATTTAGCTGCATCTTGAGGTTTATTTCTCTCTCCCTAAAGCCTTCTAGTTCTCAGCAGTGACTTCCGTTAGTTTAGCCATCAAAGTTCGAGTTTTTCTGGCTACTCGAGTTTGTCCCTTCATTGGAACTTTGGAGTCAAGAAAGATGGAAGTCATCGATTGCTTCTCTTGTATGGCACTTCCTCCTTTGGAGAGAATATGCCTACTTCGCAAAGACCACCACAACAAAAACATGTCATAAGATACGACATGCTGCAATGGAATTTAAACGGAACAACTACTTTTTTTATATTCGAAATTGGATACAGTCTTGTTCCAGATTTTGGTAATGTTACCAAACTTAATTACACTCCGATCAAGATGACAATTTCTACTTTATCCCCCGTCAAAAAAATATAAAAGCAACAAGAAATCAAAAAGAAATGAGTTCTTTAATTGCAAGAATACTCAAAACCACAACAAATCGAAACCAGACGAACGAACCAGAGAGATCCTAAATTGCAAACAAACAAGGATCTGCAGTTCTTTTATAAACCCTAAAGACCGCGTTCCAAGTAACAAGAAAAACGAATCGGCACTTGTACTTTCTTTCCCATTTTTATCCGGCAATCAAGAAAAAAAAAGAGGAAGAGATGAGAAGACGTACCTCTCGACATTGCTGCAGGTGAAGATAGAGGAAGAGAACTCGCCGGTGACGGTGAGGCAGAACGAGGGCGCAGGATTCTGCTTCGTGCTCTATTTATCTATTCTATTTATATTATTATATATATTATTTATATTTTATATATATTAAAACGAAAACTTTTACTTCCTTCCGTCACGTGTCTATTTTTTCACACGCACCGTCCGCCGCGTATTCTTCCCAAGCTTCTTCAATCGGGCGCTCAGAGGAAGCCCGGAGCATGGAACCCAAGGAGCGACATTTCTGGGAGAAGAGAGAGGGGAAATCGACCTCGATGAAAAGCACCCATATATGGGAGACGCCGTCGCCAGCATCCGACTCTCCGACGCAAGATTCTGGCGAAGATTCCGAGGAGAAGCTCGCTGGAGATGATCAAATCGACAGCGATGAGCAGTGGAGTCAGAAGATCCTCTGCCCGCCTTCCAACTTGCCGCAACTGGCACCACCGCCGGGGCTTGCGACCCTTCGGCCCGCCGCGCTGGAGGAGTTTCACCTTTCCGATCTCCAAATCTAGGGTTTTTG
This sequence comes from Cocos nucifera, assembly GCA_006176705.1. NCBI lineage: Eukaryota > Viridiplantae > Streptophyta > Magnoliopsida > Arecales > Arecaceae > Cocos > Cocos nucifera. Next base: position 21,314 of record QRFJ01004994.1, on the reverse strand, counting down.
GCCTTGAGAAGTAGAGGAGGAGCGAACAGAGTTGAAATAAAAGAGAGATTCAGGAGCTTCTAAGTTGTTTCGAGGAGGCGAAAAGATCACCGATCAAGCAGAGAATGGCGAAGATTCCGAGAAGAAGCTCGCTGGAGATGATCAAATCGACAGCGACGAGCAGTGAAGTCAGAAGATTTTCTGCCCGCCTTCCATCTTGCCGCAACTGGCACCACCTCCGGAGCTTGCCACCCCTTGGCCCGCCGCGCCGGAGGAGTTTCACCTCTCCAATCTCCAAATCTAGGGATTTTGGCCTTGAGTAGAGGAGGAGCGAACAGAGGTGAAATAAAAGAGAGATTCAGGAGCTCCTGCGTTGATTCGAGGATCGTTGGAGCACCGATCGGAAGAAGAGAAGTGAGAGGGAGCGTAGGTTCAGATGGATCGAGCGATCAAAATGACAGCATTTCCCTGAGGACGAAGAGGTGGTCGGAGGAGGGCGGAGCAACCCCCCGGGGAGGGCTTTTTCCCAGCTTAAATTGCAGCGCCCCAAGATGGTGGAATGACCGAAAAGCCCGTAGATGGGTCTCGAAACTTCAATGCCGTGGATAAGAATCCACTTTTGATTCTTACGCAGGAAAATGATACGTATAGGACGTTTCGGTTGGAGATGGACTAAATTCTTCTATCAAGGAAATAAAAATATATTAAATAAAATTAATTTCATCGGGCAATTGCAATCGGATCTAATCAATTTAAACTCGAATTAAAATCTTATATATCGTAAAAAAAATAATTTATATTATTCACAATTTATATATAATTATCAGTTAAACCTTAAATAAAATATTTTTTTATGTATTAATATTTTTTTTTAAGAGGAAGATTATTTTATCAATCAAGTCATGCCTAAAAATTTTTGATGAGATGGTGATAAAATATATAATTCATATAATTTTTTTCATTTTCAATCCAATTCATTTATTCATAAAATCCGGTGATAAATATTTTTATAATATTTTTAATAAAAAATAATTAATTAATTTTAAAAAATATATTATCAGTCATGTGTTAAAAAAAAAAATTTTTTTCCTTTTTAACCTAACCTTCCCGATTGGTCGGAAGAAGGGAAGTGAGAGGGAGGGCAGGTTCACATGAATCGGGCGATCAAAATGATAGCATTTTTCTACTAGTTAGAGAAGGGAGCAACTCCCTTAGGAGGGTTTTCCTAGCTTTAATTGCAACACCCCAAGATACTGGAATGACCAAAAAGCCTATAGATAGATCTCGAAATTTCAATGCCGTAGATAAGGAATCCACTTCTAATTCTTCCATAGGAGAATGATATACAGTAGGTTTTAGTTGAAAATGACTAAATTTTTCTACCAAGAAAATGAAAAAAAAAAAATAGTTTCACCATGTATCTGAAACTGAACCTAATCAACTTAAAGCTAATCTAGAATTAAAATCTTGCATATCATAAAAAATAATTTATATTGTTCATAATTTGTACGTGATTGTCAGTTAAATCTTAAACAAAATATTTTTTATGTATCGATAATTTTTTTTTTTTTTTTTTTGAAGAGGAAGACTATTTTTACCAATCGAGTCATGGATATCTGATATATTCATATCTAAGGATTTTTCATAAAATGGTGATAAAATATATAACTTATACAAATCTTTTCATTTTCGATCTGATCCATCCGTTCGCAAAGCTATTTGCTCTATCGTAGATATTTCTACAATATCTCTAATAGATAAATAAATAATTAATTTTGAAAGAACTTATTATCAATCATGTATCCAAGTTAGCATTTTTTTCTACTTCAAACCTAACCTCCCTCGCTCGTCTTCCATCCTACCTCTACCCGCTGGTGTCTTGACCCTCCCTTCCCTTGCCTCCACTGCTAGTGCACCATCGAAACCACCACCGAGGTCATCTATCTCACAATGGTGTAGGCCTCGAGTATAATACGGACATCTCGTATTCCACCTATTAGGACCTCTGTCTCGGCCACCCAGGAGCCCATGGCACTACTCTACCACGACAGCCGCTTCAGCTGGAGGCCATCGAGGAATCATCATGATCCTCTCCAAGACCATCTACCCTCTTAAATGCCCTTCTCTTTTTTCTTAAAATGCCGATATCTCTCATTAGGCCGCCTATTGGGACACTCGCCTAGGCCCCTTTGCCACAGTCGCCTAGGAGCCCGTGGTGCTGCTCCGCCATGATGGCTGCTTTAGCTGGAAGGCTGTCATGAAGTCATTGTAATCCTTACTAAGACTATCTTCCCTCTTAAATATGCTCCTTTTTTTCTTAAATCTATGCCTATGGTCACCTCCCCACCAGCGAATATGTAGGGTTGCCCAAGGATGGCTATCCAAATGGGGATGAATTGGGTACTTATAAAATTTTAGTCAAATCTGAAATCTAATTAATAATGTACTTTAATTTAAACTTATCTAAGTGATTGTAATATGATCAATATATGCAGCAGCAAAATCAAAGTATAAATGAAACTACGTAAGAATTAAGCTAGTGCAAAACAAGTAAGTACAGCAAGTAAACAAAATAAGAAGACACAATAAACACACAAAATTTATAGTAGTTCAGAGCAATCCACTCCTACATCCATTCCCCAAATTTTTCTTAGAAATTCTACTATAATCCTCCCTTGATTATAGTATATTTATTTTTTTAGACTCACAAATAATTCCAATTAGTTTTCAATGGGAGCACCAACCAAAATCTATATCGTTAGTTTTTTAGGCTCACTAACAACCTAGTTGATTTTATCCTTGGCTCACTAACCACAGCCATATAATGATTGTTTTTCTGAGCTAACAGTTAACCTCGATTGATTTTAACCTTAACTCACCAATTAAACCATACAATGTCCAATTATAGGCTTAGACCGGTCTTTATTTCAAGTTTCTTTTCCCCAAAGAAACTTATAAAAAAAATAAAATATAATTTCAGCACAAAAGAAATAGAAAATAAAAACTCTTTAAAGCACAGAGAATAAGATAAATGTTGATTTTTTAAAGCTTGACTTTTTTTTCAATCAATACGAGGATGTTGAGAATATTGAAGAAGATCACTCTTAGAAAGCCCTCAATCCGCACTCTATCCCTCTCTTTTTTTTCTTTCTCAATGATATTCAATACCCTTCTCTTAGTTTCAAGATTTTTTTCTCTTTTATCCACTTCTTTGCTTTTCCTATTGAGTCTCTAGTCTTTTGTATGCTTAAAAATAATTGGAGAATAAGTTTTGACTATTGAAACTCTTAGATAGTGGTTAGGAGCCAGTGTGGACAAAAAGTTGAAGTTCTAAAAAACTAGTCGTTATAGTCATTGGATTGGCTCAGTTTTTTTACTAAATCAGCTCTATTCTCACTAAGTTGACTTAATTTCCAACTAAATCAGCTCAGTATTAGTAGACTTTAAAAATTAGCTTTTTTATCTATCTGCTTACTAAGACTGGATCAACTAAGTTTTTCACTATGCTGACTAAGCTATGGTAATTGGATCAGCTCAATTTCTTACAAGATCAGCTCAGTCCTTAGCCTTCAAAAATTTTATTTTAAAAATTCTACATATTTTTCTACATAAGTGACTTTTTATCTTCAACTTTTGAAAGCTTCTTCCATCTTGATTTTTATGGTCTTTTCCATCATTAAGGCTTCCAAAAACTTCTTGTTGAGCTTTAATTGAGCATTTAAAATTATTCTTTTCTTGAACTTTTCTTCTTTTGAGAAGATTTCTTTTATAGATAATTTTTTCATTTTGAGCACTTAAAAAATCCTATATACATTCTTGAAATACGTAATTAGTATCATTTATACTCAACATTTTGGAATTATCAAAATCAATCTTAGAATCAATAATCTTTCTCTTTTTTGATGATGGCAAAATCTTGAGTATATATGCAAAAAAAATAAATAATATATTTTAATATATTTTATTAAAATGTCTCATGAAGTATAGATTAAATACATGAATGAATACATCGTATATATTCTCAATTAATCTTTTAGTTCATTATACATAATTAATTTATTGTATATATTTTATATACTTATTTCAAGTTTATATCTCAATTCAAATTAATGAGTATTGATGTTTCAAGTATCAAATTCATTGAGTTTTTTAAATATTAATTCTTTAAACATATACTCAATATTTCTCTTCCTTTCTTTGATGACATCAGAAAGCTCATGGAAAGGATGGAGAAAAATCATTAAAATTAATAACATATAAAAATTGTATCAACTTAAAAATATATCAATTTAAAAAAATCAAGTTAAATAAATTATTTTTCTTTGAAAACTTATTTTTTTAATTTAAAACATGTTTAAAATATTTCATTTACTTTCAAATTAGCTTGAATTCAAATATCAAAGATTCTTTTCTTTTTTGTATGTATATGATCTTTTTAATTAGATTTTTAAATATGTACTTTTAAGCTTTAAAAAAAATAGAACTTTTCAAAAGATTTGATCATGAAATCAAATATAATATATAATTTAATATTCAATCTTTTCTTTTTTAAAAAATTTTAGCTAATTAAGTTTGAAAAAGATATGTATTGAGTATGTATCAAGGATAGTACCATAGCTAAAAATAATTTTATAATGCTTTTCATTGCACATTAAGAAAAACTTAGTAATATCTTCATAAATTTAAATGATTTGTATAATACTAATATTAATTTAGAGATTTAGTATTTGAAGCAAAAATGAGATTTCAATTCAATTTGAATTCAAGAATATCAAGAATGTTCATGTAAATCAAATTATGAAACTAGCATATTAATAATACCATTTTTAAGCAATTTTTAATATTAGAGAATAATTTATTTGATTGAAACTATTTTAAATCAATAGCATTTTAAATCAAGTAAATCAAATTAAATAAATACATGAAAGTAAAAATTGAGAAGACTATAAAGCATTTGATGGAAAGTTTAAAAATTAATACGACTTAAAATAAGATAATTGATTAAAAATTTTAGATTAAAAGTTCATTAATATTTTCAATCAATTCAAATAAAAAAGTATCTCTCTTCCTTTTTTCACCATTAGCTGGATTAATTTACTTTTCAACATTTTTCCCCTCTTTATAAGAACATTTTAAATTTAAATTATTAAATTAAAAAAATATATATATTCATTCTTTAGCATTATTTTCTTTTTTTTTTTTCAAAATTTGCATACTTAAGCTTTACAATTTTTGCTACTCCCTTTTTTTTTTTTAAGTTAAGCATCTTTAATTTGATACTATGTTAAACTTTAATTAATACCAATTTAATAATCGATTCATCTTAAATAAATTCTTTCTTTTACTTTTGTAAATAAAGGCATTTTTTATTAAATGATCTTTTAAGATCAAATTATTTTCTTAAGTATTTTCTCCTTCTTTTGCAAAAATACAATATGAGTTTTACATTCAAATTCATATAAAAAAATATATTCAATATAAATACTAATAAATCATCAAAATCAATCAGTTATTCTAAAAAATTTAAAAAATACTGATAATATGATGTAGAAAAAAGTTTAGCTTTTATCAATCATCCATCCATTTTTATTTCTAAGGCATCCATCAAAAGAATTTTTTTCTTTTCATTCCATTAGATTCTTGGTGTACCTATATAAATCAATTTGCTCAAGATTCCTTTTGAAACTCGAATTTACCTAATTAAAGTATGGCCAATTCTTTTAAAATTATATTTTAAAATTTTATGGTCTACTTTGTTATATTTAAAGTAAACTATAAAATATTTTTTAGAATAAACTTTGCTAAACATGGTGTTCATATATTTCTATTTTTTTAATGAATTATAGCAAATTCCAGCTTTATCAAAAGCTGCTTTTTAATTGATTAAAATAGATTAAAGCTTTTAAGAGCTAATTGTAAACTTATTATGCATAAGCTTTAATTTGTCAATCTCTTTTCTTAGATTAATATTTTCTTTCAAAAGAAACTTTTTTTCTTTCCGCAAGTTTTTTTTCTTCGATATAAAATTTTAATTTTTTAAATTCCATTTTTGCTTAATATTTTCTTCAACCAAAGATTTTTTAGATTTAAGCAATACTTCTTTTTCTTTAGTCAAAGCATTCTTTTCTTTTAAAATATCTTCTTTTTCATTCAATAATTTACTTTTTTCACCATCCAAAAGAAGATTAAATTTTTTGAGCTCTTTATTCTTCAGCTTCATCTTTTTGAATTCAATTATTAAATTATTAAAAACTTTATATAATTTATCAAAGATAAATTTAGAAGAGTTATTAATATTTAGCTCATTATCATTAGCCTTGAGGCAAGGATTTATAATATATTCTTCTTCTTTCTTCATCAAGCATAATTTATCAATATTTTTGCTTTTTTTTTTATCTTTTTTTTTTATTTTGCTCTCTTTTAATTGAAGCTTTCTTCTTCATTTATTTCTTGTTCTTCTTCTTCTTTTTATTCTCATGAGTTACGAGGCAAAAATTGGGGTAAGCTTTCTTCGTTTCTTGGAAGTTTAATTCTTTTTTTTTACTTGCTCCCTCAAAGGTCATTTTCGATTTTTTTCATACTTCTTTTGCTGAAATGCAAGAAGAAATCAAGTTAACTTCATTTATATCTAATGAGCAATAAAGTATATTTATTGCTTTAGCATTTAATTGGGCTATTTCTTTATCATGCTCTTTTGATGCTTTGGGGGTGTGTAGGCCATCAATTATGATTTTTCATAAATTATAATCTTATGCTTATGTAAATATTTTCATCATAACTTTTCAATAGGTAAAATTTAAGTCATTAAAAAGTAAGGGTCTATCTATGAAATAGCCTTCATTAAAAAGAGATTTTATTTTGGATTGCCAATATCAGGTCAATAACTAATAATAGAGCACCTACTCTGATATTACTTATTGCCTAAGGATGACTATCCAAGAGAGGGGATGAATTGAATACGAAATCCAATCAATAATGTGCTTCGATTTAAATTTATTTGAGTGATTGTAATTTGATCAATATATGTAGTAGCAAAATTAAAGTATAAATGATGTAAGAATTAAGCTAGTGCAAAGTAAGTAAATAAAATAAGAAGACACAATAAACACATAAAGTTTATAGTGGTTCGAAGCAACCCACTCCTACGTCCACTTTTCAAATTTTTCTTGAAAATTTTACTATAATGCTTCCTTAATTATAGTGTGTTTGTTTTTCCGAACTTACAAATAAATTCAGTTAGTTTTCAATAGGAGTACCAACCAAAATCTTATACCGTTAGTTTTTCGAGCTTACTAATAATCCAGTTGGTTTTAACCTTAACCTTAGCTCATCAACCACAACCATATAATGATTATTTTATTGGGCTAATAATCAATCCTAATTAGTTTGAACCTTGACTCACCAATCAAACTATACAACGTCTAATTACGGGCTTGGACCGACCTTTATCTTAAGTTTCTTTTGTTAGATGTGTGCTTTAGAAGTCAGATTGGCCAACACTTATAAATATTTTCTAAGAGCATTTTTGTAATTTTGACTTATAATTAATAAAAAAATTATTTTTTCTATCATATTTGTATAATAAGTGTCTGTGATACATCCATTGGGTTAACGAGTATAATAACATATATTCTCAAAAATTGAGAATTTAAAATATATGTTGTCATAGTTAACTCATAAACTGCTTTCGATCATAGGATCATCATGAGGATGATGATCGATCTCGGCCTAAGAGAAGAAAGGAGCAGCCAAGAGCTTTTCCATAATCAGAGCAACCTCAGAAGAAAGAACCTCAAGGAGACTAATCCCCATTGGGAATCATTAATGCCATAGCTAGGGGACATTGATAGGAAGAAGTCAGTGGATTGACAGAACCAATAAAGAGGAAGAAAACTAGAGAACCCATTACTTTCACTGAAGAAGATGCACAAGGGATTCAATTTTTGCTTGATTATGCGATTGTAATTTCTTTAAATATTGCAAACTATGATGTATGTCGTGTCTTAGTTGATAATGAAAGTTCTGCCAATGTCTTATTTTACGATATTTTCTCTAAGATGTTTATACCTAACAATCATATTAGACCACTAAGCTTTCTCTTAGTAGGATTTACTGGTGATACTGTACCAGTTCAAATAATAATCACTCTACCAACTGTGGCAAGTTAGTATCCAAAACAATCCTGAGCTCAAATTGATTTTTTAGTAGTAAAAGCTCTTTCTGCCTATAATGTTATCCTCAGATGACTTGAACTTAATGCACTTCAAGTTTTAGTATCGATATATTATCTGAAAGTCAAGTTTCTAATAGAATTTGGGGTCGGAGAAGTCCGAGGTGATCAAGCCCCAGTGTGACATTATTATACAATTGCTTTGCCAAATAGTAAGCACTCTATAGTCTATCTTGTGGATGGTTTGAATGTTCAGGATGATCTAATTAAAGAACAAGGAGAACCTATTGATGATGTTGTCATAATCTCTTTGGATGATGGGAATGAAGACCATACAGTTTAAATTGATTCAAATTTAGATGAAAAAGTTAAGAAACAACTAGTTATCTTCTTGTAAAAGAATACGGATGTTTTTACTTAGATTTCTACAGATATACTTGAGATAGATGCAGAGGTGATGGAACACCATCTGAGTGTGGATCACAAACATTGGCGTATGAAGCAAAAGAAGTAAAGCTTTGCATCAAAGCACCAGAAGGCAATTGTGGATTAGGTGGATAAGCTGCTTAAAACTTGGTTCATTCGAGAAGTATTTTATCCAGACTGGATAGCAAACATAGTTCTTCTGAAGAAAGTGAATCAAAAGTAACAGATGTGCATAAATTTTACTGATTTAAACAAGGCCTGCCCAAATGATAGCCACCCTCTACTCCGAATCAGTTAATTGATGGATGCAACCTCAAGCCATGAGCTCCTCACCTTTATGAATGCCTTCTTGGGTTATAATCAAATTCAAATGGTAGCTGAAAATGAGAAGAAAACTGCCTTATTACTAACCATGGTCTTAACTATTACAAGATCATGCCATTTGGATTAAAAAATATAGGTGCAACCTATCAGTGCCTGGTGAATAAAATCTTCAAGTAGCAGATCGGCCACAACATGAAAGTTCATGTGGATGATATGCTTATCAAAAGCTGATCTTCAAGGAATCATATTGCTGACTTGAAGAAAATATTCAACACTCTTCGAAAGTATAGGATGAAGTTGAATCCGATGAAATGTGCTTTTCGAATGACCTCGAAAAAGTTCTTGAGATTCATGATATTAAGGCATGGCATAGAAGCAAATCTGAAAAAGATCTGAGCCATTCAAGAGATGGCAATTCTTAAAACAATAAATAAAGCTTAGCACCTAATAGGGAAGATTATGGCTTTGAATCATTTTATTTCAAAGTTGGTGGAATGTTGTATGCCTTTCTTCCAAGTACTCAAATAATCGAAGAACTTTTGTTGGACTTCGAAATGTCAATAGACCTTTGAAGAATTGAAGAACTACCTCAACTCACCTCTTCTCTTTACCAAACCTGAACCTAATGAAGAATTATTCTTATATTTGATAATATCCCGCGCGGCCATCAGAGTTGTCTTAATCAGAGAGAAGAATAAAGTTCAAAAGCTAATCTATTATATAAGTTGGATTTTAAGAGATGCCAAAATGAGATATGCTAAATTAGAAAAGCTGACTCATACTTTGTTGGTTGCAGCTAAGAAGCTCTGATCCTACTTTTAAGGGCATACAATAATAATTTTCATAGATTAACCTATAAAGGTGGTCTTGAAGGAACCAGATCTAGGATTTCACAGATAGATCTTAAAATCTTTTCAAGATCTTACAGTGGAAGACTTAAATAAATCTAAAATTTATTTAACTAACTATGTAAATATCTAGATCTTAGATCTATTACATGATCAAGGAATAATATTAAATCAAAAATTAAAATTAAATAAGAAAGAAAAAAGGTTGATCAAATCAACCTAGATCTATACTACATCAAATGTAGGTATGAAGTTTATAGATTAGATCTATTACCTGAGCAAGTTTAGATGTTCTAACTTACTGATCCAGACTTGAGGATGAAGTCACGAGCCGCACACGCATCCAACCTCTAGGAGTCGTTCACACGAGCCTACAATCTCTGATCTGAAGTCCGATGTAGGAAATCAGCACAGCATGCTAGTATTGTGCCGATCCTTCTTCGACAATCAATCCGATGCTCCCTTCTTCGAAATTTGAACTTTTCAAAATATGAGAAGGAAGATGAGAGTTTGCTAATCTGAGACTCTTTCAAAAAAACTCAAAAAAAAGGAGGAGAGATTGAAAATAAAATAGCCCTAGAAGAAGACCCTCTTCTTCTTCTTCTCTTTTTTCTCACCTAGACACCTAGTTTGGTGCCTATGGAACCCCCACGCCCAAGGACCCTCTTCCTCCGATTTTTGTACACCCCAAACCTCTCCCAAAGCTCTATATTTCATGAAAAAATTAAAATAAAATTCATCCAATAAAAAGAGAAAAAGAAGAGTCCAAGTTAGGTCAAATTTCTAGACTAGGAATATCCAAACATGGAAAGTTATTGGGGCGCCCAACTCTTGGGCGCCTCCTCCATAATTTTTGGCATGGACCAGCAAGGGAGGGTGCACAAAAAAGGAGATTGTTTTTATGAAATAAGAGAAGAATTAATTAAAAAAGGAGGTGACATTCAAGGGAAGATGTTTTGGTCAACAAGAATTCTATCTCATAGAATCCTAAGCAAAATCAATTCCTCTTTTGACTTGGTCTTTCACCTAACTTCCAAATATGACTTGGAGGAAGAGAGGGGGTGTGAAAATTAGGAAGAAAGGAATTTTCCATGAAAAATACCTAAAAAATAGGTATGGGGGGTGTTGGGACCAAGGTGGTGCAAAGAGATAGGGAGTCCTAGTCACATTAGGACTCCTATTTTGATTTGGTCAAACAAGATCTTTTAACTAAATAAAATCAAGATTAAACCAATCTAATTAAATAAAGCCCTAACCTATTTAAGACTTAATTAAATCAAATCAAATTAAATTAAATTTTAATTTATTTTCTAATCAAATTAGAAAATTGGGTTAATCCGAGTCCTAATTAGACTAGGACTAGTTCTTTCTTGCACTTAGCTTATCCAATAAACCAATTGGACTTGATCCAATTAAGTCCAAACTAAATCTAATTAAATTATATTTAATTAGACTTAATTTCAATCTATTGACTAAACCAAATTAAGTCAATTAGTAATCTAATTGCTAATTGATCCTCCTGCAACACTTGCACTAGGTTAAACACCAATCGTATTGATTGTTTAACCCTAGAACGATTCTTAATTATTGATCAACCATCCGATCAGATCGTCAGCTCTAATGTGTATGACCTCATAGATCCAAATCTAAGTTGGTAGCATAAAAATAAATTTTTGTACCAATCAAAGTGACCATCTAGCAATGATATTTGATGACCGGATAGATCGAAGGTATAGAACACCATCCTTAGAATCCATACAGATATAGTTTCTATATAATTCATCCCCTTGACCATAATGCTCTAGGACACCTCAGAGTTCAACTATCAACTTTGATTAGGTTGTCCATATTGTATTTTAAAATATCAAATCCATCTGATGGATTATCCTAGCCAAGGTTTTGCTATATTGAAATACAGTGATACATTCTTCTCCAACTCTTGGAGTGGTCAATTACATCTTGATTACACTCTGACTTCATAAGTACTTGACTATACCCAGAAGTCTTCCGTTATTGAATTAGAAATTTAGTTAGTCCGATACTAAAGCACAATGAGTTGCTTGCAAGTCACTGAGGTTATTCAGGTCTAAGGGATACTTATACCTATATCCCATCAGAGATATTTTCAACAGCAGAATGCTCTAGAGTTGGTCACGTTCAATGATGATGTATCCATACATCTCACCTATATGCCATACCAGTGTCTCCACACTCCTTGATTAAGAGGACAATCAATCTATATGGCATATAGTGACCTATGCTCGATAGATGCTGTTGTCCTAATTAACAGCCTATCATTTGATCGTAAACAAATTTAAGGACTAATCGATAAATCCTCTCTTTATCGAAACTAAACAGTCTTAAGAACTTTATTACAACAATGGAGTTCATTAGAAGATGTAAACTTATGATGAAAAAGATGTCAAAATATTTTTATTAATTAATAAATTAATTATAATTATAAAATAGCTCAATTGTCAATAGGCTGATGATTGACTTTGAGACATAATTTTCAACAATTCCCACTTATCCTAAAGCCACTTGGCATAGTATCTAATACCCATCTTCGACTTATGGTTGTCGAACTCCTTGATTTTCAGGATTTTAGTGAAGGGATCGGCTAGGTTCTTCTTTTCGTTGATCTTCTAAAGGTCAATGTCACCATGATCTCATGGACCAAATGGAAGTGGCGTAGAATGTGCTTTGTTCGTTGGTGTGCCTTTAATTCTTTGCTTGAGCTATGGTGCCGGTGCTGTCATAGTAGAGCAGGACTGGACCATCAATGGAGGGTGCTGCTCCGAGCTCGGTGATAAATTTTTTCAGTCACACAGCTTCCTTTGCTGCATCTGATGCTGCCATATACTCTGCTTCGCAAATAGAGTCAGCTACTGTATGCTGCTTGAAACTTTTCCAACAGATGGCTCCACCATTTAGAGTAAAGATATATCCCAACACACTTTTACTATCATCATGATCAGATTAAAAGTTGGAGTCTGTAAACCCCATAAGCTTCAGATCTAACTCACCATAAACCAACCATTGGTTCTTAGTATTTCTTAAATACTTAAAGATGGTTTTAACCACCTTCCAATGATTTTCTCTAGGATCAAATCAGTATCTACTCACTACTCCTAGTGAGTATGCCACGTCTGGTCTCGTACATATCATTGAATACATAATAGATCCCACTGTCGAAGTATATAGAATTTTACTCATACGCTCTCTCTCTTCAAGAGTTGTCGGATAATCCTTCTTAGAGAGAAAAATTTCTTGGCCTATTGAAAGATAATCCTTTTTGGAATTCTCCATGTTGAACCTCTTCAACATAGTTTCTATGTACATGGATTGGGATATACCAAGCATCCTTTTAGATCTATCATTATAGATCTTCATCCTTAGGATGTAGGATGCTTCACCCAAGTTCTTCATGGAGAACTGTGATGATAACTAGACTTTTATTTCTTATAGTGTGGGGATGTCATTCTTGATTAAGAGAATATCATCCACGTATAAAATAAGGAATATCACTGCTGAATCATTTGCCCATTTGTAAATGCAGGGTTCTTTTTTGTTCTTAATGAAGCCATACATTTTGATCACTTTATTAAAATACATGTTCCAACTCTGAGATGTCTGCTTTAATCCATAAATGGATCTTTGAAGCTTGCACACCTTGGACTCATCTGTGGATATGAATCCTTTAGATTGTATCATATACACCTCTTCGATCAGCTCTCCATTTAGGACAGTTATCTTCACATCCATCTGCCAGATCTCATAGTCCAGATGGGCAACAATGGCAAGCATGATCCGAATGGACTTGAACATTGCCATAGGAAAGAACATCTCGTCATAGTCAATACCACAACATTGACGATACCCCTTGGCAACCAGATGGGCTTTATAGATCTCCACCTTTCCATCTATGTTCCTCTTTCTTTTGAAGACTCATTTACATCCAATGAGTTTAACCCCTTCAGGTGGGTCAACTAACATCCATACATCATTGATCTTCATGAAATTCATTTCGGATCTCATGGTTTTTAGTCATTTCTTAGAGTCGGATCTCTGCATCGCATCCATATAAGTGATCGGATCCTCATCGTTTTCTTCGAGTTCGATAGAATCACCATCCTGGATCAAGAATCTATAGTATCTATTCGGATGACGGGGTACTCTGTCGGATCGCCTTAATGGTGCTGGTTCACTAGGCTTCGGATCTAATCTGATCAAATTTGACTTAGGTTTAACATTCTATGTCGGACTTTCTACTTATTAAACTTCATCAAGTTCAACCTTAGAGGCAACAGTTTCTTCACCAAGAAATTTCTTTTCCAAAAAGATTGTCCTAAGGCTGATGAATATCTTTTGTTCATCATCATGGTAAAAATAGTATCATTTGATCTCTTTTGGGTACCCTATGAATGTACACTTGTCAGACCTAGGTTCAAGTTTGTCTGTAACTAACCGTTTGACATAAGCTGGGCACCCCCAAATCCTAAGGTGTGAAAATGCTGGCTTATGCCTTATCCATATCTCATATGGGATTTTAACTACAGACTTACTTAGAACCTTATTTAATAGATAACAAGCCGATTCGAGTGTATATCCCCAGAAGGATATCGACAAGTTGGCAAATCCCATCATGGATCGAACCATGTCTAACAAAGTCCGATTCCTCCTTTCAGACACACCATTATGCTGTGGTATTCTAAGAGGAGTCCATTGAAATAGAATTTTATTCTCTCCTAGATATATGAGAAAGTCACCAGAAAGGTATTCTCCTTCTCAGTCATATCGAAAAGTTTTAATACTCTTTCCAATTTATTTTTCTACTTCACTTCGAAATCATTTGAACATTTCAAAAGAATCCGACTTATGTTTCATCAGATAGATATATCCATATCTGGATAGATCATCTATGAAAGTGATGAAGTGGGCATATCCACCTCTGGCATTTATGCTCATTGTGAAAGGAATATGCCCTCAAGCCAATCAATTTTTGGGCCGTTCTATCTTTCAAACTCATGTAATGACATTTTAAAATAAATAAAGGCATTATTTCATTATATGCAGTATCTTATTATTTATTTAAGATTATGATGAATCCCATAAATTAAGGCTATGGTTTTAGGATTATGATGAGATTATACCAGTGAGATCTAAAACCTTAAAATCCTAATTTAAACATTCCTGGTCGATGGAACATTGAGTTCGGGATCAATGTTTCCGATAAGACTAGCATATCTTTTGTATGCTCAATTGAGAGGATGATCGATCTCACAATCATTTATGTATGATACTAATATAAAGATGTGAGTGCTCATTAGAGAATGAGTTCACTGAATTGATCCAAGTTGAGAATATCTAATGGAGTTTTATCTACATATCAATAGATGATTCTCATAGTGGAATTGTGCATATAATCCTTTGACCTGAAACTACCATAGAATCTTATATATATGAATCCATATTTTGGTTCATACTCATTCATGACTCAATCATGTATGGGATGATCTGGATATGGTAGATTATATATGAAGGTTATGAGTAGGTTAACATGGAATCGATCACTCCTGATAACAGGAAATAGCATTCTACCTACTTCAAACAAATGATGATTTAGGAAGACTTTGATCAAAGCATGATAAAAATTAGAAATGATTTCTAATGCTTTATTAAATGAATCATCATCATAAGATTGAAAGAGAAATGAATATGATATTGGGATTGACATATTTTCATATCCAGAGTCATATTCAGGATGCAGGGAGATCGAAGGATTTTAGTTGCATGATAATTTTCTATTGAAGGGTATTTTTGGTATTTCCATCAAAATTTCACATCTTTGAGGAAGTCACGATACTTTGCTAGACATCAATCATGTCTTGTGGGTTCGATTAAATTAAAATTTTAATTTGATCATTAAATTAGAAAGTGTTCTAAATTAAGTCAAATTGGGTTGGCTAATTTTGATCTAAATCGATTTGGATAAGTTCTAACCAGATTAGGTCAAATCACACCCACACCCACTACTGGTTAGATATGGAATCCAATGGGTCATACACAAAGAGAATTGATTAAAGGGTCTAATTGGATTAGATCATGTTTGCAAGATGAACATGCTAGCACATGTAGCAAACCCTAGCACCTAGATTCGAATTGGATTCGAATTGGCTTCTGATTTAGGCTAATTAAGGTCTGATTTGAGCCAAATAGGATTTGGTCTTGAATTGGATTAACCTAGACTGATTGAGCTTTAGTTTGAGAGCCACATACCAAAATTCCATGCGCCAGAGAGTCTCTCTCTTGCACGTGGGAAGTCTTTCATGCACAAAGAGTTTTTGGCGCATGGGATTTTGTTGACGCCTACCTTCTTTGACTTTTCCTATTTTTATGTCACATAAATTTTTCAAATGGACATGGACATCAGATATGGGGCACCGAAGAGTTCTTCTTCAGATTAAATACTCCATTATTTTTTTGAGAAGGGACTCTTTGTCGCCCAGGAATCCTTGCCGCCCAAGACTCCTTGCTGCCCTCTCATCCTTGACGCCTCTTGGACCAAGTCAAAGTCCCTTAGGACTTTGACTATTTAAAGATCATCTCCACACCATCTTTGCTAAATGGGCATCCCACTTCAAGGCCATTGGATGGCTTTCTTTTCTGATCTAATGGTTATATCAGGGTGGCGCCAAAAATGAAAGTTTGCGATTCTTCGTAAATAACTTACGTAGAATTAGTCCAAGAGTCCTTCTACTTTAAGGCATCTCTTGGACTAAGTCCACATGATGTTATTATTTGATTAGGTGTGAGATAGGCTGAAGGGACATGAGATATTTATATGGAAAGGGTGCGAGAAAATGAGTTGGCATCCCTACGTACATTATAAATAAGGGTGCGCACTAAGAGTCCATGGGTATGAAAATTATCTTTCTTTCTTACAAGTATTTTCTATTATCCAATTTTTTTTTCTTTCCTTCTCTTATCTAGATCTTGTTCTTATAAGGATTAGAAGTCATCTTAAGATAAAGAGATTAGGAAGAAAAATTAAGAAGATAGAGAAAAAGAAAGATAGGTAATGAGTGGCAAGGAAGGTGACATAAAGGCTAAGGAAGGTCTTGCCCTTTTAATTAAAATTCTTATTATTAAAATTTTAATTATATAAATCAGAGATACTGGTGTCTTGATCAAGTCTCTATATGGATCAACGTTGGATGGTGAACACATGAGCACCTGGTGGAACCCCTGACGGACTGCTGTCGGCAATTAGGAATAATTTAGGGTTTAGCAATAAGAGGTATGTTATAATACTTTCTTTTATATTACAAATGTATGTTATATGATTTAATTGCTAATAAGGTGGTCCTAGGGTTCGGGTTTGGTTTGTATGATTTCATAATTTGACTTTGAAATCCATGCTTCCGCCCTGTACACCAATCCTATCAGTGGTATCAGAGAAAGCCTTATTAGGTTAAATCATATAATGCTTTGCTTATAATATAATGATACAAATAAAAAGTATGATATATTTTTTATTAGCATGTTATTTATATGATGAGATCATATTTTTATTTATCATAATAAGATTATGATGTATATTTATTATTCTGTAAAGGTTGCCCTGACATAGTGGAAAGTATCCACTGTGTAATGATGGTTATCCTAGAATAATTATACATGTTAATATATATTTTTTCATAATTGATGCTTTTATGTATTTAGTTTGATTTAAAATGTGCATCGAAACCATTTAAATCCCTCTTTAAAATTATATTAAGTTATAGTGCAATTAATCTATAGCTGAATTAGTCGGAATGTCTAATTGATCAATCAGTGTCTAGGATAAATGTTTCATAATTGGTAAAGAGAATGTGGTTTTTTAATTGATTCCATTGTCTGACCTAACCAATTTATTGATGTCTAAGAAAAGCAACGGAGGGACTCCCACTTCTCTCCCACTTATCTGGCTGATTCGATTAATTTAAATCTAGATTGAAATGCTTAGTATTATATTCACTACATTAAGGCCTTCCTTCATACTAGGTTCTTATTATGTCCAGAACCATATTAGTTTTGTTATGTAACCACAAGATCTATCATGGGGAATGATGTAATGTTAATCTAGTGCATTAAGATGCTTATAGTATTTTGAATATACTGCTTTATTATGTAACCATAAAAGTAGTTATATTTCATTTTGATTGTATAAAAATGAAGGGTTCTATTTAAACTAAAACATTAAAGTTTGTTGTGCTAACACAAGACTATTAATGTTTTAGAGGCAATTTTTTTTTTTGAGAGTTGCATAAAATGCAATTAGAAAGAGTTTCCTACCTTTGAACTTATAACAGGTTTGTTGTGCAACCACAAGACCTTTTATAAGGAATTAAGGTCTTATTCTCACTAAGAAAATCATTTAGAGGATTATAGTTTTTTGATTAGTGGGAGACATAATTAAATTAAAATCCTAATTAAATTATGTTTATCATCATGAGTTATTTGCTTATGTATTGTTCTTTATTATGTAGATTAAATGGCTTCTTCACTTTCATTGTGTTCAATTTTGGATTCAAATAAATTAACTGATCAAAATTATGTGGACTGGCTAAAAAACTTAAAAAT
The DNA here is from genome assembly GCA_006176705.1 of Cocos nucifera. Taxonomy (NCBI): domain Eukaryota; kingdom Viridiplantae; phylum Streptophyta; class Magnoliopsida; order Arecales; family Arecaceae; genus Cocos; species Cocos nucifera. Next base: position 2,942 of record QRFJ01004994.1, on the reverse strand, counting down.
AGTACTTAGTTAAGAAAAACTTTCCTATATTCTTAATGCTCCTGATCCTAAACCATTAGAAAAAGATGCAACAGATAAAGATAAGTCCATATACAAGATGTAGCAAAATGATTCCCTTACTGTCAAATGCATCATACTTGCCTCTATGAGTAATGAATTATAGAGGCAGCATGATGGCATGGACACTCAGTCCATATTGCACAATTTAAAAGAACTTTATGAAGAGCATAGTAGAATTGCTAGATATGAGATATCTAAGCAATTATTTTATATAAGAATGATAGAAGGAACATCCATACAAAATCATGTTTTGATGGTAATTGACCTAATCACTCGATTAAGTCAATTAGGTTTTGTTATGGATAGAGAGTTAAGTCAGGATTTGATCCTGCAATCACTTTTTGAATCATTTTCTCAATTTTTCATAAACTATCATATGAACAAACTGAATTCTTCCTTATCTGAGCTATTAAATATGCTCAAAATAGTAGAAAGCCATATCAAGAAGGATAAGGCTCCTCTTCTTCTTATGGATGGGATCTCCAAGAAGAAGGTAGGCAAAAAGGGTTCAAAAAAAAGGTTGAACCCTAAAGGTGGTATAAATAAGAAGAAAAAGGGAAAGAAGGACTTTGGACAGATGACCTATTTTTACTACGGCAAAACTGATCATTGGAAGAGGAATTGCAAGGCTTACCTTGCAACCATGAAGTCTAGTGCAAATAATGCACCGAAAGGTATGTATGAGATACATACTATATTATTATTAAATTCTTTCATTTCAAATTCTTGGGTATTAGATACCGACTGTAGTTTTCATATCTGCAAATCTTTGCAGGGGCTGTAGAAAATTAAGAGTTTGAAGAAAGATGACTTCAAGCTCTATGGCACTGGAGGAGAGTCCATCCAAACAGAAGCTGTAGAGACAAATATATTGAAGTTACCTTATGGAAAGATTTTAAAGCTTTCAAATTATTATTATATGCCTAAAATTATTAGAAATATTATATCTATACTCTTGTTATTAAAATAAGGTTATAGTCTTAATATAACGAGCGAAGGTTGCTCGATCAAATATTCTAATGAAAATATTTATTTTGGCATATTTAGCAATGGTTTGTTGACTCTATGTTTGGATGATAATATATTTCATATTGATGAAAATAGAAAACGTAAGAGAGATGGCATAAATAATACTTTACTTTGGCATTATCAATTAGGTCATATTAGTGAGGCTAGAATTAACAAGTTATACAAAAAAAGTTCTTTTGATCTTTATTGATATAGAATCATTAGGAACTTGTGAACATGTTCTGCATGTAAAATGACTAAGACTCCATTTAGTGGACATGGAGAAAGGACAAAAGAATTATTAGGACTTGTACATACGGATGTATGTGGTCCTATGACAACTCAAGCTAGAAGAGGATACTCTTATTTTACAACATTCACTGATGATTTATCTAGATTTGGATATGTGTATCTTATGAAACATAAATCAAAAGCCTTTGATAAATTTAAAGAGTATCAAGTATGGTCGAAAAATAAACTAACAATGTATAAAAAATCCTTCGATCTGATCGAGAGGAGAATATCTATCTAGTGAGTTTCTAGACTATCTTAAAGTAAAAGGGATTCTTTCTGAATGAACACCTTTTTATACACCGCAATTAAATGGTGTAGTTGAAAAGAAAAAATCGTACCTATTTATATATGTACGCGATCATGATGTGGCTTCATTAAATTATCTATTTTCTTCTAGGGTCAATGCCCTAGAGATCGTAATTATATCTTGAATAAAGTACCTTCTAAATCTGATCTAGTACTCCATATAAAAATATGAGAGTTAAAATCCATCTTAAGTATTTTAAGATATGAGGGGTTGTCCAACATATGTCAAAGAAATTTTGGACATAAGGCTTGTGCTAGATAGATAGATTCTATTTATCGGGATATCCTAAAAATAGATATAGGATATTTATTCTACCACCCTACTGAACAAAAGGTATTTGTAAGTAGGCATGCTACTTTCATGGAAAAAGAATTTATCCTAGAAAAGGACAGTGGCAGAAATATTGAACTTAGTGAAGTTCAGAAAAATAATAAAATTTTTCAACAAATAATCACATAAAAGAACCAAAACACATAACTCCTATCCATAGGTCTGAAAGAGTACGACAATACACCTATGAGGTATGGATCATTATTGAGAAACAATGAACCTAAGTCATTGAGAATGATGAACCTTGACCTATAACAGGAAGCAGTCAAAAGTAAGGACTCTGACAAATGGGCTGGCTACCATGCAATCCGAAATGGAATCCATGCACACCAACAAAAGTATGACTTTTGGTAGATGCACTAGAGGATATAAATCCTATTTGGATGCAAATGAATTTTGAAGAAAGGATGGAGCAGTATGGTCAAATTGAAACTTATAAGGCCAGATGGTGGCTAAAGGTTTTAGGCAAAATAGGAGATTGATTATGAAGAAATATTATTCACCTGTTGCATGCTCAAATTATTCGGATTATTGCTTGCCATAGCAGCATACCATGATTTATGAAATATGGCAAATAGATATGAAGACCGCCTTCCTTAGTGGTTTTCTTGAGGAGGAGGGTCTATATGTCATAGCTTAAAGGGATTTGAGTCAAAATGAGAGACCAAATCAGTATGCCAGGCTTAAGAGATCCATTTATGGATTACAACGCACATCAAGCGAGCTTGGAACATCCATTTTGAATGTACAATAAAAGAGGTTTGGTTTTATCTAAAGATGTGGATAAATCATGTGTACAAAAAAAACTAAGTGAGAAGAAACATTAGTCTTCTTGGTTCTGTTATGTCGATGACATACTTATCATTGGAATGTACTATACCCAATGTTACAATCATGTCAAATTATGGCTATCAAATAAGTTTGCTATTAAAAGATTTGGAAG